>JABUQX010068614.1:12500-30000 GCA_015478945.1 Trachelipus rathkii | reverse complement strand
GATAATGGTTTACTTATAAAAAAAGAACAATAAAAAGGGTTTTGTTCTTTTTTATATATATAAAAATAAAAAATACAAAAAATTTTTATCATCATTATCACCACCACCAACTCACTTCTCTCCCCAAGAACTGCGGAGGCAAAAGCTGGCGACACATGCAATGAACCAGACAAAAAGCAGTCATGAACCTACGTGAACACAAGGGTAATGTAGAAAGCCCAGCTAACACCCCCTTTATACCATTTTAGTGAGAACTCGTCGCAGTCCAGAAAAAATCCACAACCCCAGAGCTTCACAGGACTGCGACGAACCACATCACTATGGCATCTTCGTCAATGTAGGGTTCATCCCTTGGCCCACATGAGCCACAACCAAAAGGAAACTTCATTTATCAATCTCTGCGCTAGGGATAATCACACTCCGATAGATATTCACCGAGATGAGGCGGAAATATAATCTTCCTTTGAAGAGAAACGAACTCACAATATCTCTCCACAGCCATCATAGGTGACAGTCCTATATATCACCTTAAAATCTTCACAACGCACAAGAGCGACAATTTAAAATTAAATCTTTCTCTTCTAGCTACTTATCCACAAAACAGAACAAACAAGGCCATTGCTTAAATATATACAACAAATTACAGGAACAGCTCGAGACTCGAAAAATATTTCAATTCTACTGCACTCAATGATCACATCATAGGCCAGTACGTCTTTAATTGAGACCAACTCATCTATTTCATCATTATTGGCAGATGTGCTACACATCTTAGAAGACAAACCTCAACTTTGATCTTACTGAAAACTTGAATTTTAAAAGAATAAACAACTAAATTTCTGTGCTATGTTTGAGCATTAAGCCACTTATAAACATATCCCATATATATATTTATAATATACTATTACATATATATACCCTCAAATAAATATACAATATACTTATATTAATATCCACACCCCAATATACAACCCTATCATATAATATTACTATATAATAACTATATATATATAACTATATCAATAAACCTATAAAATATATATATATATATATATATATATATAAATATATTTTAATATAACCTATATATATTAATTCTCACCACAATTCCAGATTTGGTCACGGCGAGGAAATTCGATTGTGATGGTTTCTGACCAAGTGGATGAAGTGCAGGATATGTAGACTCGAATATGAAGCCCATACTTTGTACAAAACGCAGTCGGACGGTGCTGGCCACCGCGGGCCTGTGGAGTTGGACATCCTAGTGAGAGGACTTTCCAATGCTAGGAAGCAAGAGAATAGTTTGATGATTCTACATTTAAAAATTACTGTTCTGTTGTATGTGTTAGGCAAATAGACCTCCCAACAACAAGGTAAGAATGTACGTGTATCCGCGATTAGCTGTAAAACACCTTTGCCGTAAACGCATGAATAAGTAAATATTACAGAAAATCTCCTATTTTTTGTGTCCGTTCACGTGCCCGAACCGATGAATTATCGAAGCATAACACTGAGCAAAGAGACATCCGCCCCTTCTTAATAAAGCGAGTTTCGAAAAGACTCTTATCATACGAGCCAAACGCTGAAACTATACATAATATATATATTAAATTATACATATATATACTAATATAATATTCATACTAAATTATAGGATATATCACTATAATATATATATACTATATATATAATACTAATATAATATATATATATACTATATATATAATAAAATATATATATATATATATCCTTTACAGTTAAACACACTCACGGGCCGCCCTTTTCAAGGAGGGGCAGAAAATAAAACAAGGAAAAACCCCACCCAAATCCCCAGCCTAAGGCAAATCTCTCAGGTGAGCGCAGGACGTGGGCTTTAAAAGAGAGGAAGATTTAAATATTAGTTGGGACACAAAACAGACCACAGAAAGGCAAAGGAGTTCCAACAGAACAAGAAGGTAGCTGGAAAGAAGAGAAAGAGCCAACCACAAACGAACAAAGTCTGGGGTCTCATTACTCACGCACAAAAATTCATGCGAGAGCATGGCACCCCTCTGGTATTGCGAGGGCGACGCAATGGAAGGTGGAATAACGAAAGCGGCCCAACTCCCCTGAGCAAACTCTACGCCACTGTGAAAGTACCAATAGAAAAAAAGAGACTACGCTCGGGCGCCAAAGTCAACGTCGCAGAGAATAGCCAGTCAAGAGAGTTGAAAGTTTAGGGGACAGATTTATATAAGTCTCTTAGCTTTTCAGACTCACAAACCCATTATCCCAATAGAAGGGCTGGAAGCACGGAGCCCCCCAAATGTCTGAGAAACACCAGACTCCATCACGAAGGCGACCAAAAGCGACCCTTATCATAATACTTGGCAACCAAGACAAAACTTGCCACAGAGAGCAAAAAACAAAATTCCGCAACCCTGAACAAAGAAACACTCCCAGTTTCTTAGAGGCAACCTTAGCAATCATTGAAATATGAGGTTTTCAAGACAATTTATTGTTTATGTTTAAGACCACGAATGTTTATGTTATTCACACGTGAGAACGTTAGAGCCGTCGAAGGAAATAGGAAAGGTTGGAGGTGTTTTTGAGAGGGGAGATGTAGAGGAAGTTGAGTTTTATAAAGAGTTGAATTTTACACGGTTGGGTGACCCCACCGGGAATCCCATCCAGATCGAACAAGGATAGAATCGAAAGCTGAAGAGAGAGCAACTCTAAGAAGCAAAAGAGGAGAGATTTGAAGTGAGTAGGAAGAGTGAGGGTTGACTTCATCGGCATAGAATGTGAACAGAGTTGGAAGTACAGCTGAGGAGATCGTTGATGAAAAGTTTAAGAATAAAGTTGGAGATAGAAGGGAACCTTGGGACACCACAAATAACAGGAAAGGAGGAAGAGGTCGCACCATCAACGAGTGCTGATATAGAGCGATTGGAGAGAAAACTAGACAAGAGGTAAGCAAAGGAGAAAGAGGGGAAACCAAAGGAAGGCAGCCTACACGAGACGCAAGTGGCACGGCGCTCGACCAAACCACAACCCACGGATCAAAAGACTTCTCGGTAAGTCAAGACGCACAACCACGACACAAAGGACTCCCCATGGTCCCTAAGGGCAGAAGCACATAAATCAGTTAGATAGGAAAGTAATGTCACCCATTTCGGACCATCGAGCGAACGCGAAAGCCATTACTGATGATCTGACAAGAAAAGGGAATAGACTCCAAGACTGAATCCAGGCCACAAATGAGAGTTAAGGAAGAGTTCAAAGAAATCATCTAGATAGAAATACAAGTGAAGTAATGGGCGAATAGTTAAGAAGGCCATCAGGAGCGGCCATACCTTTTTTTGGAGAGGATCGGTCTCGGACAATCGTGCGCGCTTCCAGCATGAGAAACAGTATTAGTATCTAAAAGAGACTAGACGCAGTAGAGCTTGAAACGAGACAGGCACGCCGAGAAACCTCAAGAAGCACACTTCTCAAACACGGGGGGAATATGCCATCCGGGGCACTAGCCTCTCCTTGACGTTCATAGATCTCGGATCCAATGCCACACGATCACGTGTTAATTCACAGGGTAAAAAAGACAATGACAGAAACCCTTGAAGAGGAGGAGTAGCCCTAGGAGGAGGGCCAGATGCCAGAACTACAATAACTACTTAATATATATAAATATAATAACTATATATATATATACTATATATAATATATATATATATATATATTAATATATATATATATATATCAGATATATATATTATAATATAACAGATATATTATATAATATAATATATATATATAAAATGAAACTATGGTATCTGGAAAAAGGCATGTATAGATCAAAAAGCTACAATGTGTTTCAGTGGACAATCTTAGGGTGTGATACGATGCGAGAAGATTAGATACACACATGAGGAATGAACAGCCTTAGCGGGTTGTGTGTGTGAAGAACAGGAGTAAGAGGAGCAATAGACTGACATACCGTTCTATGAGATGGTTTCAGCTTCATTATGGAAAGGCAACAAATCGGATGATAGTCGGCTTGGTTAAGGCGGCAATGACTCATTGTAGGTGAGATGGCCAGGAATCGACAACCGGACTGGGAGACAAAAGAAAAAGTGGATGAGTTCAGTACAAGGAAAGCTGGAGGGCAGAGGAATATGAGTTTGGCAGAGGCGAGAAGAAAGGTGCATAATAGGAGTTAGTGGCAGGGTTTTGATTGCTCTTTGAAGTTTTAAATATTGGTGGCTGTATATTCTCTTCTTAGAACAATGGAATGTCGATCTAAAATATCAAAGTTTGAATTAGTGTACAGCGAAGATTTACCCAGATAAAGCACAATTTTCAATTGTAGCTCTTATCTTGTGGCAATCTTAATGAATTAAGTTTAACTTTCAAACTTATCGCCAGAAAAAGTCAAGTTAAATTTAAATCTATAAAAGTAAATTCCTGCAGGATTTTTAAATTATAAATTGACAAAGCGTAAAGTGTAAGGAATAACACACTTTTAAAAGAGTTTCAAAAAAAGGTTATAACTTTTGTGTTAATATATAGTAACGTTTAGTTCTGTTGTTATTAATATACTATGTATCTTGTGATAATAAGCCTTAGTTATTAGTTTTGTGCTTTTAAGCTTGTACCCTGCCTTTTCAAGCTGTTTCGTTTCTGCCTATCAACTTCAACCTTTCCCTCCTGATGGAAACCTGGTCTCAGCCTTTGCTGAAGAAGGGTGACACCAGTCAATCATCCAACCATCGTCCTTCGTATTAACCTCTGTTCTTTCTTAAGTTTTCGAATCAATCCTGAAGAAGAAGATTTAAGCATCTTAAACCTTATAATTTTGTCTCTGATTACTAGTATGTCTTCTGTAATGATCGGTCAACTGGCGATCTTCCTCTTTCCCTTTTCGCTCACTCTTGGTCCTCTGCTCCTCGGTATTTCGGTAAATTTTTTTCGGTAAACATTTTTTGGGGTTATTTTTAATGTTTTCAAGTAAATAATAACAAAATTGAAGGTGGTGGATAAAAATCAATATGATTTCTGCATTCAGCGCAACAATAATAAAAACAAGTTTCGGATCATAGGCAACAGGAAAAAACAAAATTTGTTGTCCTATCTGCTACTACTTTTATCACTAAAGTAATAAATATATATAATAACTAATATAAATAACACTATATAATAAATACTCATATATATATATATATACTATAACACTAAAAAATCCTAATAATACTAATATACTAATAATACTAATATAACTAATTGAGTCCAGTGTTACCCAAGGACCCACCATTGGCTCACAGAGAAGCGGCATCACTTGGCTATATCTTGTACACAATATATAATACTATACTATAAGATACCACAAATTAATATACACAAATAATACTATAATTATATATACCTATTAACTAACTATATATATATACTACTTTATAATATATATATATTATAATATACTATAATATATATTAAATATATATATATTTACACGAGGCCGCAGACGTGGGACTTTAAGAGAGGAAGATTGAATATTGCAGGGAAAATAGAAGAAGGCAAGGAGGTCTACAAAAACCAGATGTGGCTGGAAAGAAGAAGGCACCACAATGACTGATCCTTGAGGCTCCAATATTCACACAATATTCATGTGAGAGTAAGGCACCTCTTGTGTTACGAGTGACGACGCAGTGGTGGAGAGAATGCGAGAAGGTAAAATTTCTCTCGAGCACCTGCCGTAGCTGTAATACCTATAGAAAGAGATAGAGGCACAACGTCACGTTCGCAGAGGAAGAGGGCAAGGGAGTCAGAGCAGTATGGATCAGTTTATAAGACTCTTAGCCTTAGCCTCATCCCTATCCAAAAGAAGGGTGGAACCGGATCAACCTCAAATGTTATCATCGTCCACATATCCAATATTAACAGCAAAATAATTTACCCTTGCCCTTGTGCAAGCAGGGGCGAATAAGACCCTTATATAACTGGAGTAACTGAGCTAAAAAAAAAAATTCACGCAATCTGAATAGAATTCCCAGCTTCTTTAGAGACCACTTTAGCAACACGATGTGATATGAGATCTCCAAGACAATTCACATTTATGTTTAGTCCAAGAATTTTAATGTTGTTACCAAGGTGCAGACACTATAGCCGTCGAAGGGGCGCATAGGAAAGTTTGAGCAGTTGTTTTTAGAGAGAAGATATAAAGAAAGTTGAGTTTTCA
Organism: Trachelipus rathkii; assembly: GCA_015478945.1. NCBI lineage: Eukaryota > Metazoa > Arthropoda > Malacostraca > Isopoda > Trachelipodidae > Trachelipus > Trachelipus rathkii. Next base: position 23,786 of record JABUQX010068614.1, on the reverse strand, counting down.
AAAGTTGAATTCCACAAGATTGCGGTTACCCCACTGAGAAATCCCGACCAGATCGGCAAGAATTGAATCTGAAAGCTGTAGACGAGATTCAACTCTAGATACCCAAATGAGGGAGCACATCTTGAAATGGGTGGAAGAATGGAGAGTTGAGTTGTCGGCATAAGGAGTGAACAGAGTTAGAAGTGCAGCTAAGAAGATAGTTGATGAAAAGTAGGAATAAAGTTGGAGATAAAATAGAACCCTGAGGAACACCACAATTAATTAACAGGAAAGGAAGGAGGTTGCCTCATCAACAAGAGCTGAAATCGAAACGATCTGAAAGAAACTAGACAAGAGTAAACAAAACGAAGGAGGAAATCCAAAGGAAGATTTAGCTTAGAGAGTAGCGACGCATGTCATACCTGTCAAAAGCCTTGGATATGTCAAGTGCTACCGCACAATGACTCCCCATGGTCTCCTAAGGGCAGGAAGAACATACATAGATCAGTGAATAGGAAAGACTATCACCGTTGACATATAATATATATTATATATATATTATATATATATATAATATATATATAAATATATATTATATACTATATATATTATATATATATATATATATAATTATAATATATATAAATAATATATATATATATGCGTGTGTGTTGTATGTGTTTGTGTGTGAAAAACGGCCTGAATGAGAGAATAAAATAGTAAAAATTAAGATGGTTTGGTTACATTGAAAGGATGGTTGATAGTTCGTTGGTTAAGCTGGTGTATAGTGGTGAGTGTGTAGGGAATCGATCGGCTGGGAGACCCAAGGGATTGTGAACTGAGTCAGTAAAGGAGTATCTAAAGGAATGTGATGTGAATTTGGTTCAAGCGAGAAGAATGACGCATAATAGGAGTGAATAGCGGGGTTTTGGAAGGGGGCATGGTAGTGGGCCTTGTCCAGAGGATGAACCTTAACCTTGGCGAGATACCGCAGTGGGGGTATTTCACGGTGTTGTGAAGCCCTGGGGTGGATTTTTGTCTGTGAAGGGCTCTCACTTAAGGGTATGGGAGCTTTCCTTCAGACGTGCGTCTGGTTTTTATTCTCAACTGTTCTTTTTCATGTGTATATTGAGCTCTCCGCCCCCAATCTGGGAGAAAATAATTACTTAAGCCGCTATGGATACGCCTTCAGCCTAAAAAAATAAAGACTAAAGTTGGTACTACCATAGTAGTACTACTTTCAATAGTCAAAAACTTGTTTTGTCTACCTCAAGTGAAACATTAAAATACAGGAAAAACATTTGTAAAAGGGTTCTAGAAAAAGGATATGAATATATATGATTCTGGTGTCATCGGAGAAAGATGTGATAGAAAAGAGAAGAAATAGCAAAATCTTAGAAGAGAAACATCAAGAAAGAGAAGGAGCAGAAAGGAATATGAAAGAGTAGCAAATTATGCTCTGAATACGCCTAGATTTAGAGAAGAACGAAACGAGTCAAATAAAATTATTAACCTTCAAGAAATTATAATCTTATAAAGAGAAATTGATGTTAAATTTTTGCGTAAAACCTCTATTTATTTGATTCACACTAAAATTGAAAAATCAAATTCTAAATTCGAAACTAAAATTACTCGTGAAGTAACAAAAGTGAAATAGGATTTACTCTTTTTAAAAAAATGATTCATACAAAAGCAGAACTAGGTCTCTACGACTTGAACATTGATTATTTCAAATGTTTGCATTTAATATGACAGTAGTACGGGATGGATTTTGCACGACGGTCCATATTTGGAGCACCTTGACCTTGACCTGCCCTTGACCTTTTTTGACCAACGCGATTTTTACCTGCCCTTGACCTTTTTTGAGCCCCAAATTTTTACCTGCCTTGACCTTTTTGGGCCTTGACCTTTTTTCGACCCAACGCTTTGGTCTTCCATGGGTCAATTTTGGCCCACGGTATTTTTTGGCAACCCTAATTTTTTGGCAACCCTAATTTTTTTGGGCAACCCTAATTTTTTGGCAACCCTAATTTTTGGCAACCCTTAATTTTTTGGCAAACCCTTCGAAGAAGGGGTTGCGCCAAACGTGCGTCCAAGCAACCGTTGTACGTTACCCCACCCTAATTTTTTCGACAACTTCTGGTCCTTCCATGGTCATTGCCCACAAGTAGGTCGAAAAGTTTTTGGTGCCACCCTTTAGGGGCTTACGCCCTTTAGATGTTCTATGAATCCTTGTTTTTGACGACATCGGATACTCAGCCTTGACCCTTGCCAGAGTACCATGGGGTGCCAAAGTTATAATAAATAAGACCATTATTTCTTTGTCCTTCCTTTAGGGGCTTAGCGGCCCTTTTTGACGTCTTCTACCTATGTTTGACAGCTGTATTTCGGCCTTGGACCCTTCGCCATCATACCATGGGTCCAATATCTGGCCCACCGCGTAATTTTTGTCCCTATCCCTTTAGGCGCTTAGCCCTTCTTTGCATGTCTTAACATTGTTTGAACCATTGAATATCTAGCACTTGGCCTTGCCATATAACCATGGGCTCCAATTTCTGGCCAACGCTACAATTCTTGAGCCAACTCGTGGCCACCACCGTCACATATTCGTATCCTAAACTTTGAAGTCATGTATCTAGTGATGTTTCTTATTAAGTGTTCTATCGATTATTCTAGAGTGCCGGGTTGAGTTGCCAGGTGAGTGCCAAGTTGAGTGCCATGAAAACTGCCAATGAGTGCCCAAAGTGAGTTGCCAATGAGTTGCCAAGTGACACACAGATGACCCACATAGCCAAGTGAGTGACACATAGTGCCAACTGCAGTTGCCACTTTTTTCAGCCTTTTCTGCCTCCCCTGACGCCAGAAATAGCCCTAATATGAGGATGTTCTACCCCAGGTTATAACGGTATGAGGAATGATTGGTGTATATTACAAGCTTCTAGGATGCTTAACTACTATGAGTTATCTTTTTCTAACACTTTACACACAACACTATGACAACTTATACACACATTCACTCATACACACATTCACTCTAATGACACTATCACTACACACATTCACATGACACTTATACACACACTATGACACTTATATACACTTACACTCTCCATAGACACACTTACATTAAACCAAATACACTTACACACACACCAGATACACTTACACTTCACTTCACACACTCGAATATTCTGCATGCCCTTAACTTTGAATGCCTCAACTTTAGCCTAAGCATTAATGCCGCAGCATTTGATGCCTCAGCTTTGATTGCTCCATCTTTGATGACTCATTCTTTGATGACGTCCATCTTTGATACCTCTATATTGTTGATTCATCTATTGACTGAAAATCATCTTTGATGGCTCTCATCTCTACCCCATACACCAAAGAACATAAGCTAAGTATGGAATGCTTCACCTAGTTCATAAGTACCATCAGGGACGCCGATGCGCCCGCGCGAGGCAATGACAACCCCGCACCGGCAGGTGACGAACCCGCAGCGCTCCCCGCCCGCCCGCCTTTTCCCGCGTTCCCGCCGGGCCCGAGCGGCCCGCAGCTGCAAAATATTCGCGTTCCCGCCGCCGCGTGCGCCTGCAGGTGCGACTCCCCGAGCGAATGAAAAATTATAATATACTATAAGTATTTCATTTTATTCATACTTAAAAGATTTTCAATATTAAATTCACTTTAGTGCTAATCGACTTGGCCATTTCATTTTTTTATTTTCATGTTATAAACTCTTTGATTTCAAGCTTTTCAATGAACGATTATTGTAACTCGTTACAGACATCTTTTATATTTTTTACTTATACTTTAATTTATAAATTTTTAAAATTGTACTGTAAGAAGAAAAAAACCAGAGTGTTTGATGTATAAACATTTTATTTACTACAATTGTACGAAATTTTATTAAAAACAATTATTTCTTAAAAATTAAAGCAATCGTAAATCAGTAAAATCAATAGAGGTGTTACCTAAATCCTAAGGATTAGTATGCTTTGTTTTACTGCTTTACTGCTTTTTCTGTCATGTTTTACTTCATTATATATCTGCGAGTTTCTGCATTAAAATTATTCCTTATTACTCCTCAACTTTTTCTTCATTTACACATTGAAAGCAGTTAAATCAGTAAATCAATAGAGGTGTTACATTAGCAACAAGGGGTTAGTATGCTTTTGTTATACTGCTTTACTGCTTTAAACTTTCTGCTTTTTACTGCTTTAACTTTCTGCTTTACTGCTTTAAACTCATATAATTCATATACATTACATACCTTTAAAGCCAGTAAATCAGTAAAATCAATAGAGGTGTTACCTAAACCTAAGGGATTAGATATGCTTTTGGTTTTACTGCTTTACTGCTTAACTTTCTGCTTTACTGCTTTAACTTTCTGCTTTACGCTTTAACTCATGTTTTATACATACCTTTAAAGCAGTAAATCAGTAAATCAATAGAGGCTGTTACCTAACACCTAAGGATTGTTATGCTTTTGTTTTACTGCTTTACTGCTTTAAACTCATATGCTTTACTGCTGCTTTAAACTTCTGCTTATACTGCTTTAACTTTCGCTTTACTGCTTTAATCAATATGACTTATACTGTTTTTGTGGAACGTGCCTTGATTATAGTTTTTTATTTTTGTTTTAATACTTTTTATTTATTATTATTATTATTTTATTTAATTTTTTATTATTTTTATTATTTTTATTATTTTATTTTTATTTTTTATAATTATACTTTAGTGTTATTTACTTCATGCCTATTGTATTATTATTTAGACACACACATTCACTATGACACTTATACACACTTCAACTATGACCACTTATACCCACATTCACTATGCCACTTACATTTACCAATATAGACACCTACATTTACACTTATATACACACACACATATCACACACCACACACACAACACACAAAAATTCCCTCAACTTAAATACACATTTACTATAACCCTATACACACATTAACTATGGCATCTATATTTCTATACAGTATGTAAAATTACGCATTCAGTATATCGATACACACAAATTCACACACAAAATAGTATACATCTACACACCCACAATTCAATATACAAATACACACATTTCACTATAGACCACTTACATTTAACCATTAGGGACACACACACAGATTTACTTACACACACACAGATTTACAGTACACAACAACAGATTTAAATACACACCAACAGATACTTTTACATATTTGCAATATACATATGATATCTAGAGCGGGAACTTATTTACGTTATGTGTTAAACTGAACTGTAATTAATGGAGACATGAAACATATATCATCGATAACTGTATAAATGAATCTGACATATTTGCAAAGATTAGAGAAATTTTAATAGAAAATAATTCCAAACATTATCAGAAAGAATAAAACAGGAATTTTCATATACAAAATATTTCCACTGTATTATATAATTTAATGTGAATATTTATATACAAATCATTGTAATTATATTTAAACACTTCTTGTTTATATTTAATTTTAGCCTTATAATTACTATATATATATATATATATATATATATATATATATATATATATTATATACTATATATATATATATATATATATATATATATATATATATATATATATATAAATTACTGTAAGATAATGATTATTAAATTTCTAATTATATATTAAAGTTTTTATTATCCTTATTTTACTTTCTTAAATAATATTATACATTTGTTATACGTTAAGAGTTTTAAATCTAAACGAGCCACCAGGTTCAGGGATATGAAAAAACATGTTTTTACATACGTAAAACCAAAAAAAAGCTGATAAAATAATCTCGACCAATCACATACGAGGCCATATAGAGATAAGGATTACCCCGTCCACTCACAAGAAAGGAAAATTTCCTTCTTACCTGCTTAAAGGATCATACCGATCCAGCATTGTTTCAGTTTTGAAAATATATTATTAAAATTTAATAACAATATATATATATCGATTTCTTTTTACAATTTACCTTTTGACCTGGTATTTGGCTTAAATCAGCCCTGGATACAAAAAGGTTTATCCTAAACTTTAAGCCTAAATTTAGGCCTAAAGTATTATTTGCACCACATTTACAGAAAAAGGTCAGTTTGAAATATATTTTGACCTGAATTAGGCTAAAATCGCCCCCGGGATACAAAAAGGATTATCCTAATTTAGGCCTAAAGTAGTTTTCAACACATTTTTACAGAGAGAGGTCAGCTTTCGTATCTGGGAAGGAGTGCGGGTTTGCTGTGAATATATATGATTCTATAAATATAATATTACGATATAATAATAATAATAATAATAATAATAAAGAAAATCCGAATTATTTTAAAAAACTTTTGAAATTATTTTTAGTTAACATCGAGCGAATAATATAAATGTAAGTGAATAATTGTTATTTTTAAAAGAACTTAAAAAATTTTAATAAAATACATGTTATTTTGTCAGCAGAGAAGAACTTATTTTGTTATTTTTATATACTTATTTACATGGCTAAAGATGATGAAAAGCTAAAGTCAATAGAACATAACGTGGCATTAGCTTGGTGTAGAGGGGTGCTAGGGCTGACCTACTGATTTACTGATTTATTGCTTTAAGGTACGTAAAATATATGTTTTTAATAAAATTTCATAAAATTTTAGTAAAAGTTATTTTAAAACTTGATAGTTATAAAATTTATAAACAAAAAATTAACAGTTAATAATAATTTTTTTGTTCAAAGATAATGATTTGATTTATTATAGAAGTTTAAGAAAACTTTGAAATATTTTAGTTATATTTGAATGAATAATATAAATGTACGTGTTTAAATTAAAACACTTAAAAATGTTTTAATAAAATTATACGTTATATGTGTAAGTGAGTGTGCGTGTGTGTGTATGTGTGTGTGTGTGTGGGTGTGTGTGTGTAAGTAAATCTGTGGGTGAGTGTAAGTAAATATGTGGGAGTGTAAGTAAATCTGTGTGTAAGTAAATCTGTGTGTCTGTAAGTAAATCTGTGTGGCATGTGTGTTGTAGTGTAATGTAAGTAAATCTAGTGCAAAAAATTCAATAGCACAGTCATTAAACCTGACATGTGTAAGTTAAATTTGGTGTGATGAGTGTAAGTAAATCTGTGTGTGTGTAAGTAAATCTGTTGGTGTGTGTAAGTAAATCTGTGTGTGTCTTGGGTAAATGTAAGTGTCATAGTGAATGTGTGTTATAAATAATAATAGTGAATGAGTGTGTATAAGTGTAAGTGTGTGTGTGTGTGTTGTGTGAATGTAAATGTAAGTGTCTAAATGGCGTAAATGGTTACAGTTCATAGTGAATGTGTGCTATAAGTTGTCATAGTGAATGTGTGGTATAAGTATTAAGTTGTGTTGGTTTTTTGTTTAGTGTGTGTTGTGTGTGTGGGAACGCGTGTGTATAAGTCGTAATGTAAGTGGTCTCATGGGGTAAATGTAAGTGAGATAGTGATTGTGTGTATAGTGTCATAGTTGACATGTGTGTAACAGTGTTCATAGTGAAGTGTGTTTCTAAATAATAATAACAATAGGACATGAAGTTAAATAACACTAAGTATAATAATAAAACATAAAAAATAAAATAATAAAAATAATAAAAATAATAATGTTTATTAATCGATTTAAATTAAAAATCAGAATTAAACTTTTGTTAAGTCCTACAACCAAAATAAAAAAACTTAAAGCCTAGGTATATATGAGTTAAAAACAGTAAACATATGAGTTAAGCAGTAAAGCAGAAAAGTTAAAGCAGTAAAGCAGAAAGTTTAAAGCAGTTAAAGCAGAAAGTTAAAGCAATAAAGCAGAAAATATATGAGTCAAAGCAGTAAAACAAAAGCATTACTAATCCCTTAGGTTTAGGTTAACATCTCTATTGGTCAGTGAGCACAGCTATAAGGTATGTAATGTACTATGAGATAAAAGCAGTAAAGCAGATAGTAAAAGCAGTAAAGCAGAAAAAGTACTAAAGCAGTAAAGCAGTGAAAAACAAAAAGCATACTAAATCCCTTAGGGTGTTACGGTTACACCTCTATTGATTACTGATTTACTGCTTAAGGTTATGTATAAATCAGTGAGTTAAAGCAGTAAAGCAAGAAAGTTTAAAGCAGTAAAGCAGAAAAGTGTAAGCAGTAAAGCAGTAAAACAAAAGCAAGCATTTACTAACCCCTTGTTGGCTATGTTAACACCTCTAATTGATCTTACTGATTTACTGCTTTAAGGTATGTAATGATATATGAGTTAAAGCAGTTAAACAGTGAGTTAAAGCAGTAAAGCATGAGTTAAAGCAGTAAAAACATGAGTTAAAGCAGTTAAAGCAGTTAAAACAAAAAGCATACAATCATTAGGTGTAGGTACACCTCTATTTGATTTACTGATTACTGCTTTTAGGTATGTAATGTTAATGTTCTTTTAATTAAATTCTTACAATTGTAGTAAAATAAAAATGTTTATACATCAGACATCTGGGTTTTTTCTTCTTACATTACAATTTTAAAAAATTTATTAAATTAAAAAGTATAAAGTAAAAATATAAAAAAGATGTCTGTTAACGAGTTACAGTTTTAGGTCGCGAAAATGTTTTAATAAAAATGTTTAAGTTATGAAATAAAAACGAATGACCTCATAGTATATTGAAAAGAAATTCCTTTGAAATGTTAAGTATGAAATAAAAAATGAATGACTTAAGTATATATATATTTTCATTCGCTCGGGAATATTGCGGCCTGCAGGCGCACGCGGCGGGCAGGGAGAACGCGGAAATATTGCGCCTGCGGGCGCTCGCGGCCGGCGGGGGGCGGGAAAACGCGGCGGGCGGGATTGCTGCGGTTCGCACCTGCGGGTGCGGGTTTGTCATCCTTCGCGCGGAGGGCGCATGCGGCACCCTGATGGTACGCTTATGAACTAGGTGAGACAACAATATTAAGCTATGTTCTTGGATGTAGGGTAGAGATGAGCCATAAAAGATGATTTCATCAAAGATGAATCATCAAATATAATGGTATCAAAGATGACGTCATCAAAGTATGAGTCATCAAAGATGAACCATCAAAGAGGAACCAAAGATGAACCATCAAAGCTGAGGCATCAATGCTGCGGCATTTATGCTTTGGCATCAAAGTTGAGGCATCGAAGTTGAGGCATTAATGTATAGAAGTGTGTGAGTGTAAGTGTAAGTGTATCTGTGTGTGTGTGATGTCAAGCTGTTATTTTGGTTTATGTAATGTCTATGGGTGTGTGTATGTGGATATAAGTGTCATAGTGTGTATAAGTGTCATTAGTGAATGTTTGATATAAGTGTCATAGTAGTGCTATAATTGTCATCAGTGAATGTGCTGTATAAGTGTCAATTAGTGTATGGTGATATAAGTGTTAGAAAAAGACTACTCATAGTAGAAGATCTGCAACTTGTAATAACACCAATCGATTCCTCATACTTTATAACCTAGGGGTAGAACCATATTTAGGGCTATGCTAGGCTCGGGGAGGCTAGAAAAGGCTTGAAAAAAAATGCACTCAGGTGGCACTATGTGGCACTCATTTGGCACTATGTGGCACTCACTCGGCACTCATTGGCACTCACTTGGCACTCATGGGCACTCATTGGCACTCACCTTGCACTCACCTGGGCACTCACCCCGGCACTCAAGAATAATCATAGAAACACCTAATAGAACATCATTAGATACATACGTTCAAGTTAGGAACGAAAAAATGTGACGGGTGGGCCCCGAGTGGCCAAAAAATTACGTGGGCAAAATTGACCCATGGTATTATGGCCAAGGCCAAGGCTGAAATCATCATGTCAAAAACAAGGCTTAAGACATCAAAAAGGGCTAAGGCCCTAAAGGAAGATCAAAAATTACCGTGGCCAAAATTGACCCATGGATAACCAAAGGTTTGGTCGAAAAATTATCATGGATCAAACCAAGTAACGACACAATCAAAAAGGGCTAAGCCCCTTAAAGGACAGGACAAAAAATTACCGTGGGCAAAAATGGACCCATGGTATCTGGCAAGGTCAAGGCTGAAATATCATGGTCAAACAAGGTTAAGACACCCAAAAGGGCTAGCCCCTAAAGGTGGCCAAAAATTACCGTGGGCAAAAAATGACCCCATGGAAGACCAAAGGGTTGGTTAAAAAATTAGGGCTGCCTAAAAACAAACGGTTGCTGACGCACACCGATTTGGCGCAACCCTTCTTCGAAGGGGTGCTTGCCAAAAATTTAGGGTTGCCAAAAAAATTAGGGTTGCCAAAAATTAGGGGTTGCCAAAAAAATACCGTGGGCCAAAATTGAACCCATGGAAGACCAAAGGGTTGGTCGAAAAAAGGTCAAGGCCCAAAAAGGTCAAGGCAGGTAAAAATCTTGGGCCTCAAAAAAGGTCAAGGGCAGCGTAAAATCGCGTTTGGTTCAAAATGACCAACACGTCCAAAATCCATCCCCTACTACTTATGACATCAGAATCGTTTAGTTTATCAGGTGGATTTTTCAAAATACTGATGGACCGTTGGGAACACATATAACTGTTTTATCTTCCCAGTATGGATCGGCATTACACTGCAGTATGACGCTACCTTTCCCAATACCCAAGTTGCTCCAATAGCCGATTTATGTTATAATAGGTTATTTTTATTAATTAATGTTATTAGTGTTAGTAATGGTAATTATGGTAATTATTTAAAATACTCCCTTATAACAGATTTTTTTGAAAATCACAGCATAGACTAAAAAAAATTAGTGAGAAGAATAAAAAAAAAAATTATTTGGCGGTTCCTCCTTAGGAAAAAATGTTTACAGACTCGCACACAAAGTCGTGAATATTCCCATAGGTTAATTTCGTTTTCTTCGCACTGGCGAGTCAATTAGTGTTAAAAGGAAAAAAAGAAAAAGTAGCCTAGTCATAGTATGTCCAATCCTGTGGACATAGTTGCCAGTATATGTACTAGACCATAGATGTCAGTAATATATATATATATACTTATATATACATATATAATATATATATATCATATATATATATTAATATTCTAGACGTATTTAAATTTTTATGGATCTAGTATAATATATATATTATATATATATATTATATATATATATATATATTATATATCATATATCATATCATATAGGCTATATAATATATATATATATAATATATTAATATTATATATATATATATATATATATATTATATATATAATATAATTTAGAAAGAGACATATTTATATATTGAGATGCTTTACATAAATGTTGACTATCACTTTCCTCCAGCTTCACCTCCA
>JABUQX010068614.1:5000-7500 GCA_015478945.1 Trachelipus rathkii | reverse complement strand
TATTTCAGTTCCACTATTGTTACACGAGACAGTATTGGCTATTAAATCGTAAAAAGGTCGCGAGCATAGAGATTGGGGATCATTGTATAGCATTTCATAGTCGCGACCGTAGGGCTGTCCATTCACATGCAAACTGAGTCCTCTAAGTCCAAAGTGAGTGAACTTATAGGGTGACTTTTTATAATGACCTGAGTATGCTTCATGTTCTACAATCCCTATTATCACTTTCTGAGGGAGATTTCCATTCACTATGTTAGGTATGTTGATACTCGATAATCCCTGGGTGAAATTAAATAGCTTAGTTTCAACTCGTCGGATAGGATACTTAGCTGTGGTGTTCAAAAGTGCTTTTTCAATTTCCAAATGTCTCTGGGGTAATAATTTCACTTTTCTGACATAGAGATAAGCCTCTAACAATTTGAAAATAGGTTCAGGACATACAGCGGTAGCTGCGGGCTTGCTTTTTATTTTAAGCGTAAATTTAGGACTTGATCTGGTTAAACGGATTCTGGTATCTACAGCAGGAAGAATAAGTCTTTCTTGAGAGAAGATATCGCCATTCAAACGACCGTAAAATTCATGTGTTATTTGTAGTTTTAGTTGCTTTATCTATATGGTGGTTAACATCCTTGGAACTATAAAAACCACATGATTGGAGATGAGATTGTTTGGCATCGTCAGAATAATTTAACAAATGTTCTATATAACTTCTATAAGGATAATTAGCAGCTGACGCCCCTAGTGAAGTTTCGTTGAGATAGACTTCGATCTGGTTAAAACAAGTATACAAGAAATTTGATTCAGTGTACACTATGTGGTCTTCGCCAGAAGGAAGATCTGTACCATCAGGTTTTGTCAATTTAGTTTTTAAATATAAAAACACATTTGAAGGGTCCAAATACTGGTCAGAAGTGCTTGGAATATTGAACTCGAGAGGGACATCGTTATTGGTAATCGAGTGTATTGGGTTAATACTGATGAAATTGGTCTCACTTACACTAATCTGGGTGGGCTTCATCGAGAAGAGGTCTAATTCGCTCTTACAGCAGTCTGGGCTAGAAGGATGTAGGAAGTGCATCTTGCATGTAAGAACTCTAACCTTATAATGATCAGCGTGGGGGATAAAACTTGCCTTATATACAGTACAGTCATACATTCCAGTTAGTAATTAAATAGCAAACACATCGATGCATTTTTTCTTTAGAGCCCTCTTGGCTTTAAAGTTTTTCTTAGCTGTAATTTTCTTGAGTCCTTTGCCTTGTCCCGTCATCTTACGCCTAATTTTGCGTTTGACGTCATCCAACATCTCGTCAGAAATATCAGCAACTCGTCTTTTTAAGGACGTGCGTGGGTTTTCCCAGCAGCTATATCTTGTATAGTATGCAGCCCTGTTCTTATAGCTTTTTTACCTATATATTCACCACCGCTTCTAAATAGAGGCAATGCGCTTCTCCATAATTTTGCAAAAAATCCACCCAGACCGTATCCCCTCTGTATTTTCGACCCTATAAACACTCTATCACCGTACATTATTACAGGAACTTCTGTTTTATACTATCTCTACACTGTGAGAGTAAGTTGATGAATGAAAAAATATAACCTAAGCCGCTACTTATATATATCCTTACACTCCCTACTATTTCTTGAAGTTTTTCTAATATCGCATAGGAAAGATTCGCAACTCTGTTTAATAAATTTTTCATCATATTGTAGTTAATATGGCTGTTATATTGTAGTTAATACGGCTGCTTCTTTCTAATGTGAACTTTACACAACAGCGTCCCGTCTGTGAATGGATAAGCTCGTCCTTCTACATCCTTTATATGTATTCGTACAGAGCCAAAATGCGAGCGACTCAGAGGTAAGTAATGAACATTTGGGAAAGTTATAACTTTCCAATTTTTAGGGAAATAAACCACCCTCAATAAAGGGGCTTTAGTGTTTCCTACATATTGATGTTTAACTATATCGGTGTAAATGTAGGCCATCCCAGGCTCATGTAACATCTCTGAAGGTATTGAGTGAGAAGGCAGTTTCATTAGGGCTATTATTTGCACTGATGCGATTTAGAACAGATGCCATATCTGCACCATGATCTATTACCTCGTCGCGCTCGTGTGTACATATTCTAAACCAATCCAATCGCCTAATGATAAACAATGAGCGGTCTTTCAAGTTCACACCCATTGTGGACCTTAGTGTGACTGACACCCTGTCTTCAGCTAAGCGTATATTAGTGATGAATATTAAATCCTTACATATCTTACTTGTAGCAAGTTGTGTGTTTAAATAACTATAAATATCAGGAACTGTTCTGTAGTATCCACGTTTTAACACAAATTTCTCATAGAAATATTCTTTATCTTTCAGCTTAGTGCTTTTTAAGTCACCGATGTTTGTTATTTTTAATGTAGTTTTTACATACTCAGCATCTCTATATATCATTATCCAGTGACGTGTCTGTGGGAGATTCTCAATATTAGCATCTAATATCATTTCG
>JABUQX010068613.1:0-21895 GCA_015478945.1 Trachelipus rathkii | reverse complement strand
TCGCCTACCAAAACCACCTCAAAATTCTTTCATAACCCCATAGTGTTTGAACAAATTTGAAATAACCCAAGGCAGACATAACACAACCCTGTACTTACTCCGCTATTAATCCATAAACCAATTCAACCTATTATGAACACCAATATATACTCTCCTCTCCTCACAGCTCCTCTTCACAACTCTTCGCGTCTCATACACTACTTTTGATATTACCAATTTTCAGCATAGACGTCTTAGACCTATCGAGAGAGCAACAACAGTCACATGCATTACACTATATGACATATTCCCTGACAACATACGCGCCTGTCCCACTGACCCTATTCCAGCCCCCCACACCTGGACCGGGACCCCTTTGCTTGAAATCTCCGGCAAACCTCCCGCATACATAGATTACACTGAAATTACTTACCATATTCCTCATATTTCCTTACTTTTTCACTCCCTCCCATTATTTCGGATTGTTCTATGATGAATGTAAGAGATAAGATATGCAGCTCCCGCTACCACAATCGGCGTGGCGTGCACCCGCACTCCTCGACGTAACGCAACGCGCTTGCGTTCTATTCAGCAATCAGTGCGGCACATACAGTAAGCTACTCGAGCGCGGACTCTTGTGTCGAATTCAGACAAGGCAATAGCACGAGCGAATGATACCTTTCTTGTTAACAATAACCGCTCATCTCAATTGATAAACTATATATCAGATCCCTAAATTAATGCTCTACCATACAAGTGTCACCATTTGCTCCATCTCTCAATATACCCTTATATAGCTAGAGACAGATTATTAAAATAATGCTATACGTATACTTAATATAAAATCCCTCCAGATAGACCATGATAGAGAAGCAGAGAGAGAGGCAGGAGATAGAAAATAGCACGCTACCATACAGAGAGCAGCTGTTACTAGTACGACGAGACTTACCGAATAACAAATCCTATGGTATCACTCCTATCGTACGCCAGTCACGCTACAGTTTGCAATATGCAGTTTCGAGCAACCTGAGGTTACAGCTTTCTAGATATAAGTCATATGTGAATAACCCTGCAGAGATTTACACGACCAAATAGCTCTCAGGCATGGTGGCATCTACTGCTACACACGCTTACACATCGCACACGTCCTAGCTCAATAGACACCATCACCTCCACCACGACTAACAAATTAACCAATTTAATAGCTTATCTCAATTCTTCATGCACCAGACACAACGACGTCACTCTATCTACTAAACTACCCTCATCATTAGCGTTTAACTATGTGACTCAGAGCACTCTTTCGAAGTGTTCTTGTCACAGCACTCGAACCATTCTACAATCCATAATTCATCTAGTACAATAGACCAGCTACCATCAGCGCTGTATTCAAATATACATATGACGAGCAAGATTCGCGCCTAAAATTCTCTTTCTATACTAGAAACCGTTGGGGGACAGTTATAGGAGTGCAAAATAACTAATAGATAATGTGATATGGAATATAACAGTGAGTATATTTACGTACACCATAAACGAAGAAAGGTTAAAGGAGTACCTCACCAGCTGCCTTAGGGCAATCCTGAGGTATCAGTAATAAGGCCTTATATGGTTAACGTTCTGTAAATTTTAATGTACTAGATACTTATGTCTGATGTACGTCCATGTATATAATAATATAATATTCTATATCATACTATATCTAAAATACAAAAAAATATATTATGTATAAAGTCTGTTCTAATCTTGTAATTGTATATATAAAACTCTATATTGAATTTATATAATGAGAGATATATTACATAATTTACTGTCTATGTGATCAACTGATCATACCTACCTAGTACTAAGACTTAAAATATATATAATAAAATATTAATTAAATTACTATACTATATATATATACATTAATAATATTAATATACATTCATATATATATATATATTAATATTACTATATACTATATATAATTAAAACTTTTATCACCAACTATATAATATATAAGGTATTTAAATAATTCCTATCAATCATTGATGGGCAAAGTAAAAGGAATAAAAATTTTACCTAAGTGCTAATCAGATTTTCATAATTTTGTTTTTTTAGATGCGTATAATTTTATTTAATAATATTTATCATACTAATAATAATTAAAAAAAAAAGTTATACTTCAAACTTAAAAATACGTTTAACAAGTTATTCTATATTATCACTTATACCCCACGATCCCTATAATGCACTTATGTTCTTAACTCTTTATTATTTTTTGTGTGAGCTAGATAAATCACATACTTTACTATCACCTCACCTAGTTGTTTTAGCCAACACTTTTCCCCCCAATTCTAGTAGAGAGATTCAGGAAATGCGTAATAACTAATCAAATATTATGTAAATCATAAAAGCATAATACATAATATTTAAAATACATTAAAAACTTTTCATAAAAAAATCAATGCACAGATACTGAAGTTAATAAAATAAAATTACTGTATGAGTTATAAAATAGCTTAAGGAAATTATGCTGTAATAAATATAGTGAGGAATATTCATCCGTATGCTACGCTAGTAATGCTTTAATGAACACGTGTGATCGTAAGTCGCTTGTATATGATACACTGCTGAGTGCGAGAAATGGCAATGCATGAGCAGTGACTTTCTGGGAGTGTGTGAATAGTCAGCCGACTTTTCTCGAAAATAATATCTATTACAAGCGAAGTCTCATAGCCTCTCCTCACTTGAACACATAAAATCTAGATCACTGAACTGAAGGTATTTAGTGTCGTGTCTACTGTGCATATGTGTTGCCTCCCTCTTCCTCTTCTCTCTGTCTCTTCTCTCCACAGTAATGCCTCTCTATACAATCTCTGCTTACATTTCGTCTGCTCTCGTCATCATAGCTCTCCTTTATTATTTAGTACAAATTAGTTATAAATTAATGTATCACGTAAAAAATAAGGTAAATTGAAATAGCATAGACATTGCTAATATTGAAGCATAAAATTTCATAATCATTATTACGTATATACACTGCACGACAGAGAGCTTGCTCCACTTCAAAGCTTCAAAACTCCCACTAGAGGCCTTACTTCCCACTCTTAGATATCAAAAGTTACCGATGCGACAACTCTCTCCATACCCAGAAGCGGGGCGCCTAAAGCGCACAAACTCTCAGCATTAGAAATTTGTGAAAGAATCCGGTAGTTGGTCGCCTAAGGGTTGAAATAACAAAAGTTAGCATCGAAGTAAGTAGATCTGATAATGCGTGGCATTTCACTGGCAATAGTGAGCTACGCTACAGCGATTGGAGGAGAAGCCGCGTAAATAGTACCCCCTGGATATAAAGCGGTACGGGATAGAAAAACCGCACAGGAGGTACTCCGCCCCTGTTTCTCCACGCAATATACAGAACAAATTTAACTAGCCTACCAACGTAGAATCGGATATAATAAAGTGATTGGATGTAAGAAGAATAGTAAAGGTATGATAGCTGGCATTATTATGTTATGAAGAAGAAGTGTAGTTGGTCATGTGCTCAGAGTATTGAGAACATGAGTCTCTCGGTAGGATTTACTTCTATAAACTATCGTTCGATTGCACTAGTAACGACAAATGTCAGATTTATGGCAAGTTAGGCAGTTAGTCTTAAGTAGATCTATCGTAGGATATTCAGAATCGTTTGACAATAAGATTGTGTAATAACCCCAACCGCCACAAACGCATGCGATTTGACGCGTGTAGTAAAATGGAAGCGGTACGAGGAGAAGATTCCGAAGCGCCAAAGAACTAACAAAATTAATGTTAAAAACATTTTATTGCGTTCTTGTTCATTTGTAAGTGCTTACATCTGTGTGTAAAGACACGACGTATTGATAACTTAGAAGTACGGTGCAGATTTTAAAAATAATAGCAGTAGTAGTAGGTAATCTTACAGAAAAAATAACAAAAAACAAAAAAAAAACGTGAATAACGATTATATTAGTGGCTGACTTCAGCCATTAATATCGTCCGCCTAAGGTAATACTACCTATACTGTAGATCACCAAAAAAGTAAAAAGGGTCTCTAAGGAAAAGCAACGATTTCAACTGCCACGCCTTACAAAAACGAACTAATTGAGATAAGAAAGATGACAGAGGAGAAACAAAATATGAAAACTAGCAAGAGTAAAGGTAAATAAAAGGAAAAAAGGGATGGATCAAAGAAAAAGATTGTGAGTGCATGAACTGCAAAGGTTTGTATTCTTAATCTGTCAAAAACTGGATTGCTTGCCAAATTTGTCAGTGGTGGGCTAATGAATACTGTGAAGAATTCGACAAAAAAAGAAAGAAAAATAGCAATATTTATATGTGATTATTGCCAATAACATGGGCAATTATTTTACACAAAATCAACTCATCTTGCCTCCAATGCTGTCCCATCTTATCCCGTATGTTGGGGCTAGATGAAGATTAGATACTTTTTCAAAAACAAGAATTTTTTGCATTTATTGTTTATTTTCAACTGAAATTTGCTTTCCTCATTCCAAGTTTAATATTTCTTTATTGAAACTCGCATTTAATAAATGTTCCAAATATGTTTGTTTTTTGTTAACTTATTTTCTAGCTTATCAATCTTACCCCTATAATATAATATATATATATACTATATATATATATATATATATATATATTATATATATATTTATATTGATAGGGTACTGGAGCTGTCGTTGACCCTAAGCCCGAGTATGGACGGGAAGAGCGCGTGATGTCCTGTCTTGGTGGGTGATATATTCACCACAGGAAGAATTCTCGCATTCTTCTTTTAGTCCATCGTGGCGTTGTGGTCAAACACATACAAGTTTATCTGCTAGGGCCCAGGTTCAATCCCAGCAGGGTGAATAGCTCAGAAAGGGGTACTTTATCAATATATATGTATATTACTATATATAATATATATATATATATATATAATATATATTTATATATTATATATATTTAATATATTATATATATATATATATATATATACTATATAATATTATATATATATATATATTATACAGGGTGGGGCGATTATACTTTAATTTATCTTGATTTGTTTGTTTCTGCAAATTACATTTCTTTAAATTTGCAGACGAGGAGGGTGTGAAAACTTCAGATAGTAGGACTACTAGAACTACTACTTCTACTACTACTATTGACTGAAATGAGGATGAAGTTTCTCTGGTTTCCCTTTTAGAATTTGAAAGTTCCTGCGAAGATGAAGTTCCTCCTGCTTCACCAACAGAATCTGGAGAGTTTTGTTGGACAGATCTTCCATATAATTCTGATTCTGGTAAGTGATAAGTAGATATTCATCTAACATATTCCGTTGAAATGTTTCTATTTTATGTAATTATTATTATTATTTTTATTATTATAATTTTTATCAAAAAGTTTAAATAATTTATAAATTTATATTCATTTTTATGCTACAGATGCGGAAGAGGATGAGCAATTTTCTAAGATCATGACAGCTGCGCTGAAAATTAATGAACCCAAGGAAGTTAAAAAAAACCACCTTAGAAACACGACCAGAAGGACCACCATCAACATCCCCACCAATTGCAACACCAACACCACAAGGACCATCACAAACATCAGCAACAAAAACACCATCAACATCACCACCAACAGATGCTGCACTCTTAATTGATTTTGCGCGTTAAAATATGGACCCACGGTTCTTGGAAATACGTAAGAAATTATTATTATTTTTATTATTATTATTATTATTATTATTATTATTATTATTATTATTATTATTATTATTATTATTATTATTATTATTATTATAGCTGCTGTGCAAATTTCTTTTAAAGAAAAAAAGGAGTGCGAAGCGTTTTCTCTGCTACAAGAGTACAAAGATCTAAGAAGCAATGCTCTGATTTCAGGTGAATCAGTCCCCCTTCCTCTTTGCTTGAAGCGGAGATCAGAAGTCCTAGAGGCCCCAAAACATCGTAAGAAAATCTATTATTATTATTATTATTATTATTATTATTAAAAATTATATATTCTTTTCTTCATTGTAGGTCCTAAAAAAGTAGTTCCAAGCTACTTGCTGATTAGAAACGGCGAAGACGAGGAGTCGTCTGAAACTTTAGATCGTTCTGGTAAGTTCAAAAACTTTTAAATCTTTTATTTTCAAATACTAATTTTTTTTTTATTTATTATTTACATTTTTAATACTTAGTTTTTTACTATTATTGGTATTTTAATTTTAATTTGTAATTTATTATTTAAATTATCATCAGACGTTCCCGACCCCTCGTCCGATTCAAATTACTCTCCTTCCGACGTCGAAGTTCCAAAAGAAATGGAGAATTTCGAGGAAACACTAAACTTTTCTTTTGCCCAAATTATTTAAAAAAAAAAAACAGGAACTAAAAAGGCAGATAGCCAAAGAGAAGGAAGAAGCTAATAAAAAAATAAAAAAAATAAAAAAAAATTCAATAAAAGTGTCAAAAGAAGATGGCAAAATTTTGAAAAGTTGGAAGAAATGATAAAAAAGAAAAGCGAATTTTTAAAACAATCAAAATTTATAGACAAGTCAAAAGATAAACCAAATAAACCCAAACTTAAAGGTTCGAGATCTATTTTTCTTTGCCCTATGTGTTGCCAAACCTCAACGAATGTTGGACAACATCTCCATAGAAATCATAAATCGTTAACCGAACAAGAATATATTAATATAAGAAAAGAAATGCTTTCAAACATTGTTGGGCGGCATGTTATGAAATCTAAAAATGTAAAATCCAAAATGTACAATCCAAACTAGTTTTGATATGAAAAGGTAATTATATATATTATATATAGTATAATTATATATATATATATATATATATATATATATATATATATATATATATATATATAGTATATATATAATATATATATAATAATTTACCCAATGTTAAGTGCATTTTTCAAATGTTTTAACTTAGTTAAAAATTTTTTGTTTCTAAATTAATATATATAAACCTTTTCTAGTTAATGTTTATTGGTCAGTTTTATTTATCTTCAATTATGAAACTATTTTTTTAAGTAAATTTGAAAAATGTATTTTAAATTTTGGAAAAAATCACTCCAACTACAATAACAATAACCTCAACTAATCCTTTATAATTATCATTGCGAACCTAAACTATACTTTTCGTTGAGCAAATTAAGGAATTTAAAAAATTTTATAATATAAATATTAAACATTACATTTTAAATATTAAAACGGTACGGGTTGGGCAATCGCTGCTCTAATGGGAGATAATTTACCAGACTAAAATAAGCGGGGGATTGTATTGCTGCTGGAAAGAATTATGGAGAAGTGGCATCAAATATAAAATGTAAGTATTATTTTTTTTCATTAGTTTTTGTTACCTTACGTTATTTTTTTTAGCTGTCGTTCAAAAAACGTTCCCTTTATTATTATGGGTTTGTGCCAAAAATTTAAATCGATTGTGCCCTTTAGAAATTTGAATTTTTTTTCCCTTATTAAGATTTTTTGGTGTATATTTCCAGAAGTGTAAGACGCCATAATATTGACAGGCTTATATTTTCAAACTCTGCTTTGACCTAACAAGTTGAATCTATTAGTATAGTATGTTTGGAAGTACTTACTACGTTGCTTACTATTGAACCTTTTGGTTATTCTAAGATATATTTTGATTTCCTTAGCACAAAATTGGTCATTTCCGGCTTATTTCCATATATATTTCTCTATTTTTAATAGAAGATGCCATGTTGCCATATTGTATATTTACAAACTGATACCTAGCAGGTTGAAATTATAAATTACTTTAGTCCTTACTACGTTGTACTACTTGTAACTCTTTGGTTATTCTAAGTATGATAGATTGTGATTTCTTTAGCACTAAATTGGCCATTTCCAACCTATATCCATATGCTTACAATCTCTATGCGTAAGGTGATGGCACAAAATACGTTCCCTTTATTATATGGGTTTGTGCCAAAAATTTAAATTGATGTGCCCTTTAGAAACTTGAATTTTTTGTTCCCTTTATGTTCCCTCCTTCTATCTTTCTCTGTTCTGTTTCTGTTCTGTCAGCTCCTCGTTACGAATCTAGGTCATAGTCAGTGGAAATCTTGTGCGCCTTGTTCTCGTACGTTGTACCGTTTTCATGATCATTGCCGATAAATTTTCTCAACGACTGGATTTTTTCAGATATCTGAGGTTCAAGATGCCATGTTGCCATGTTTATATATTCAAAACTGTAGGACCTAGCAGGTTGAAATTATAAATTAATGTGGTCCTTACTACGTTGTACTACTTATAACTCTTTGGTTATTCTAAGTATGAAAGATTGTGGGTTTTTTAGCACTAAATTGGTCATTTCCAACCTATATCCATATGCTTACAATATCTATGCGTAAGGTGATGGCACAAAAAACGTTCCCTTTATTATATGGGTTTGTGCCAAAAATTTAAATCGATTGTGCCCTTTAGAAATATGAATTTTTTTCCCTTTATTAACAATTTAATTTAGGCCGGAAATTTCCAGAAGTGTAAGATGCCATAATATTGACAGGCTTATATTTTCAAACTAGTTTGACCAAACAAGTTGAAATTACAGTATGTTGTAGTCCTTGCTACGATGTACTAATTGTAACCTTTTGGTTATTCTAAGTATGATAGATTTTGATTTCCTTAGCATAAATTATATATATATATATATATATTATATATATATAATATATTATATATATATATATATATATATATATATATATATATTTATTATATTAATATATATATATTTGTGTGTATGCGTGTGCGTGTGTGTGTATGCGTGTATATTTCCCCTTGCATGGACGTATTTTTAAAAGTATGTAAACTATATATTATTTTTAATATTTATTTATGTTTATTTTTAATTTCTAATTTTTAGAATTTTAAATTTTTGTTTTTATTTTTTTTATTTTTTAATTGATTTTTTTATTTTAATTTTTTTTTTTTTTTTTAATTTTAATTTTTTTTTTTTTTTTAATTTTTTTTTTTTTTTTTTTTTTAATTTTAATTTTTTTTTTTTAATTTTTTTTTTTTAATTTTAATTTTTTTTTCAGTTTCCAGTTTCCAGGAGGTCACTTTCCAGTTTTCAGGATTTCAATTAGTATTTTCCAGTTTCCAGGAAGTCACTTTCTAGTTTCCAGGATTTCAATTAGTATTTTCCAGTTTCCATTTCATTTAGTATTTTCCAGTTTCCAGGATTTCAATTAGTATTTTCCAGTTTCGAAGGATTTCAATTAGTATTTTCCAGTTTCCAGGATTTTAATTAGTATTTTCCAGTTTCCAGGATTTCAATTAGTATTTTCTAGTGTTCAGGAAGTCACTTTCCAGTTTCCAGGATTTCAATTAGTATTTTAAAGTTTCCAAGATTTCAATTAGTATTTTCCAGTATTTATCTATATAATAATTTTTTTTTAAATAAATGACGTCATCTCTTTCTCTGACGTATACCCGCCATCTTGAATTACGTCATCAATTTTTGTGACGTGTACTTGAATTTTCGCGCCAAAATAGGCATTATGGGTATCTTGTTGCTTGTGCCAAACGTGTTAATTTCGTATTCCCTTTATTAACTGAAAAATTTAGTGTCATTGTGTACTGATAATGAAGAAACTTGCAGTGAGTAACCCGGTTCCACAACAGGAATATGGTAGTAAGTCTTATTTTATTTGCATTGTTTTTTTTTTTAAGTTATTAATGTTTAAAATTTTAAATATTAAACAATACATATAACATCAAATTTTCAGGGCTAGTACAGATGTGTGAGATACACCTTTTTCATTTAAATAATTTTTTGATCTTATAAGTATTAAAAAAAATATATGAATATTGGAATTTTTCCAAATTTTGTCACTCCGAAAATTGAAATATTCAATTTTTTTTTCATACTTATCCGATTGAGATCAAATTTTCAGGGCTAGTACAGTTGTGTGAGACACACCTTTTTCATTTAAATAATTTTTTGATCTTATACGTATAAAAAAAAATATATGAATATTCAAATTTTTAAAAAGGAGTCGCTCGGAAAATTGAAATTTTCAATTTTTTTTTCCTACTTATCCGATTGAGATCAAATTTTCAGGGCTAGTATAGTTGGGTGAGATAAACATTTTTTATTTAAATAATTTGTTGATCTTATAAGTATAAAAAAAAAATATATGAATATTCAAATTTTTGAAAATTTAGTCGCTCGGAAAATTTAAATATTCAATTTTATGTCTTTCCAGATTCTCTAAGTTGTACTTTTATTGAGGGGATACCCTTTTTCGAGTTTGAAACTTACGAAGAAATGGTAATTTTTTCTTCTCAAATTTGTACTCTCATTGAGAGATACCCTTTTTCGAGTTTGAAACTTACGAAGAAATGGTAATTTTTTCTGAAGGTACCTCTGTCCATGGTATGTTTTTTTAAATGTTTTTTTCCTGTAAAAATGTTTTTATATTTTAATTTATCTTAATTTGTTTGTTTCTGCAAATTACATTTCTTTAAATTTGCAGACGAGGAGGGTGTGAAAACTTCAGATAGTAGTACTACTAGAACTACTAATACTGCTACTACTGCTGCTGCTACTACTACTACTACTACTATTGGCTTAAATGAGGATGAAGTTTCTCTGGTTTCCCTTATAGAATTTGAAAGTTCCAGCGAAGATGAAGTTCCTCCTGCTTCACCAACAGAATCTGGAGAGTTTTGTTGGACAGATCTTCCATATAATTCTGATTCTGGTAAGTGATAAGTAGATATTCATCTAACATATTCCGTTGAAATGTTTCTATTTTATGTAATTATTATTATTATTATTATTATTATTATTATTATTATTATTATTATTATTATTATTATTTTTATCAAAAAGTTTAAATAATTTATAAATTTATATTCATTTTTATGCTACAGATGCGGAAGAGGATGAGCAATTTTCTAAGATCATGACAGCTGCGCTGAAAATTAATGAACCCAAGAAAGTTAAAAAAAACCACCTTAGAAACACGACCAGAAGGACCACCATCAACACAAGGACCATCATAAACACCAGCACAACCAGAACAAACATCACCAACAAAAACACCAACATCACCACCAACAGTTGCTGCACTCTTAATTGATTTTGCGCGTGAAAATATGGACCCACGGTTCTTGGAAATACGTAAGAAATTAGTTATTATTATTGTTGAAATTATTTTTATTATTATTATTATTATTATTATTATTATTATTATTATTATTATTATAGCTGCTGTGCAAATTTCTTTTAAAGAAAAAAAGGGGTGCGAAGCGTTTTCTCTGCTACAAGAGAAAGATCTAAGAAGCAATGCTCTGATTTCAGGTGAATCAGTCCCCCTTCCTCTTTGCTTGAAGCGGAGATCAGAAGTCCTAGAGGCCCCAAAACATCGTAAGAAATTCTATTATTATTATTATTATTATTATTATTAAAAATTATATATTCTTTTCTTCATTATAGGTCCTAAAAAAGTAGTTCCAAGCTACTTGCTGATTAGAAACAGCGAAGACGAGGAGTCGTCTGAAACTTTAGATCGTTCTGGTAAGTTCAAAAACTTTTAAATCTTTTATTTTCAAATACTAATATTTTTTATTTATTATTTACATTTTTAATAATTATTTTTTACTTATTATTTGCATTTTTAATACTTCAAATTTGTAATTTATTATTTATATTATTATTTAAATTATCATCAGACGTTCTCGACCCCTCGTCCGATTCAAATTACTCTCCTTCCGACGTCGAAGTTCCAAAAGAAATGGAGAATTTCGAGGAAACACTAAACTTTTCTTTTGCCCAAATTATTTTTAAAAAAACGAACTAAAAAGGCAGATAGCCAAAGAGAAAAAAGAAGCTAATAAAAAAAGAAAAAAAATAAAAAAAAATTCAATAAAAGTGTCAAAAGAAGATGGCAAAATTTTGAAAAGTTGGAAGAAATGATGAAAAAGAAAAGCGAATTTTTAAAACAATCAAAATTTATAGACAAGTCAAAAGATAAACCAAATAAACCCAAACTTAAAGGTTCGAGATCTATTTTTCTTTGCCCTATGTGTTGCCAAACCTCAACGAATGTTGGACAACATCTCCATAGAAATCATAAATCGTTAACCGAACAAGAATATATTAATATAAGAAAAGAAATGCTTTCAAACATTGTTGGGCGGCATGCTATGAAATCTAAAAATGTAAAATCCATAATGTACAATCCAAACTAGGTTTTGATATGAAAAGGTAATTATATATATATATATATATATATATATATATATATATATATATATATATATATATTATATATATTATATATATATATATATATATATATAATAGTAATTACCTGCCTTTTTATGTTATTTTTTTCATTATTTAATATGTTTTAACTAGTAAATTTTTTGTTTGTAATAATTATATATTATATATATATACTATATACTATATATATATAATATATATATATATATATATTAATATATAGATATATATATATATATATATATATATTATATACTAGTATTATATATATATATATATATATAAATAAACAATTTTGGCTTGAATGTTTTTTATATAACCTTTTCTAGTTAATGTTTATTGGTCAGTTTTATTTATCTTCAATTATGAAACTATTTTTTTTAAGTAAATGAAAAAGTGTATTTTAAATTTTAGAAAAATCACTCCAACTACAATAACAATAACCTCACTTGAGGGATACCCTCTCCCTAAACGCAGCGATGCCTAAACTATACTTTTCTTGAGCAAATTAACAATTTAAAAATTTATATATAAATATTAAACATTACATTTAAATTTTAAAACGGTACGGGTTGGGCATCGCTGCTTTAATGGGAGATAATACCAGCTAAATAAGCTGGGGGGATTGTATGCTGCTGGAAGAATTATGGAGAAAGTGGATTAAATATAAAATGTAAGTATTATTTTTTTTTCATTAGTTTTTCTTACCTTACGTTACCTTACCTCTAGCTGTTACCGTTTTCAAATTAATGCTCGACATGTCGCGCTCATTCTACTAGGGTGTCTAAGTGTGCCATTTAATTTTTTTTAGCTGTCGTTCACAAAACGTTCCCTTTTATTATGGGTTTGTGCCAAAAATTTAAATTCGATTTGTGCCCTTCTAGAAATTTGATTTTTTCCCCTTTCATTAACAATCTTTTATTTAGGCCGGAAATTCCAGAAGTGTAGATGCCATATATTGACAGGCTTAATATTTTCAAACTTGTTGACCTGAATTGAATTTAATAGTATGTTGGAGTACTTACTACGTTGTACTATTTGTAACCTTTTGGTTATTACAAGTATGATTTTGATTTCCCTAGCACAAAATTGGTCATTTCCGGCTTATTTCCATATATATTTCTCTATTTTTAATGAAGATGCCATGTTGCCATATTTGTATATTCAAAACTGTATGGACCTAGCAGGTTGAAATTATAAATTACTTTAGTCCTTACTATGTTGTACTACTTGTAACTCTTTGGTTATTCTACGTATGATAGATTGTGATTTCTTTAGCACTAAATTGGCCATTTCCAACCTATATCCATATGCTTACAATATCTATGCGTAAGGTGATGGCACAAAAAACGTTCCCTTTATTATATGGGTTTGTGCCAAAAATTTAAATTGATTGTGCCCTTTAGAAACTTGAATTTTTTGTTCCCTTCTTCTATCTTTCTCTGTTCTGTTTGTTCTGTCGGCTCTTCGTTCCAAGTCTCGGTCATAGTCGGTGAAAAACTTTTGAGCTTTGTTCTCCGAGCAGCAGGCAGGCAGAGTTGAGTTAGTTGGAGTGGTGGCGGCAGCAGCGCAGCAGGGGGCAGGCTGGCTAGGCTTGGCTCCCTCTTTCTATCTTTCTGTTCTGTTTCTGTTCTGTCGGCTCATCGTTACGAGTCTCGGAAATAGTTGGTGGAAAACTTGTGCGCCTTGTTCTCGGAGCAGCAGGCAGGCAGAGTGGAGTTAGTTGGAGTAAGTTGACATTACAGTTATTTAATACCCTAACCAAACATTACAAACAACAACCATTCGAATAACCTCAATCAAACCCTCAACTTCAGCATATCGGGTATAACCCTTATCAACCGTTGCTTCAACAGCAACCTTTGAGTTTTTATGATCCGCAAGTTGAGCAGATAAATAATTACGAGAAGGAACTGCATCAAATATTAAACTCTGATGTTAACATTCATGGAAAAAAGAATCCTATATCAAAATGCTATCCAAAAAACTTAGTAGATCTAAAGTTCTATAACAATTCATGTAAGAATGAACGGCATCCTAGCAGCAGATACTAAGACTGAGGTGAAAAGAGAAGATAATTTTAAACATCTACTTGAGGAGAGCTTACCAATGAGGAGTAAGAAAACGGGTTATAGCGTCATATAATATTTTTAAAAGATTTCAGATTAAATGGAATATAACCTCGGCAAATCATTATGATGGAGAAGCCAATAGCGGATCGAATATGTTTGACTTGATATCACGATCTGTTCGCGTGATTGGAAGAAGGCTCCTATAGCAGGAATGAACAGGATCAAACAAGAACTTCAGGCCTATTATTTTCCAAGAACTTTAATCCAGATAAACAAAGATTATCGGATCTGGAAATATTCCAATGTCTCCAAAGCCCTGACGCAAAGTCCTTCTGGTCTTTCTTTTGCATCGGATAGATTAAGGCTGATAAGAAGGCACATTACGTTCAAGTGCCGGAAGATAAGAAAAAAAACCACTACATCGTTTCAAAATGGATTAGTCCCTAATTATTTATTGTAATTTTTTATTTATAATTGTATCTATTTGTAATTTAAAAATTATGTATATAACCTATGTATCTTTCTGTATACACTTGCTGTTTTTAGATTTTAAAAATTTAAAAATAGTTAATAATATTTTGTAATTAAAAAATAAAACATTTCCTATATACATTTGGTTTTTTTATTTATACACCTTTCAGAATAAATGAATATAATTTTTTGTTGTTAATGTCATTGTGAATCATGGAGGCTAAGAAAGCGGTCGATAATATTACTTTTGATGTTAAAAAAAACCATACAGTTACGGTGGTTTTTCAAGGTTTGCCTCAGAGTTTTCCACAAATTAATAAAAAAGAATTGAAATTCTACGTCACGTAAACGTTCACAGTCAGGGCGCCCGTTGTTAAATCCTAGTCGATTTCGGGAATAATAAACGGGCGGGCTGCGCGCAAGAATACTTTGTTACAAACAAAATATTTTACAAAACATGTCAGAAATGCCTTGCCAAATTTTTAAATATTTCAGTTAAAATTAATTAAGGATACTAATTATATCGTTCATTTCATAAAATATACATATAAGTATAAAGAGTCAATGGGCGTAGGCAGGTTTTCATTTAGGGGGGGGGAAAAGGTTGAGTGATATATTATATATATATCATATATATAATATTATATATATATAATAATATATATATATATATATATATATAATTATATATTAGTATATATATATATATATATATAATATATTATATTGTATTATCTGTCGCCGGTGTTGGATGCAATAAAAACAGCTGGAGAAAAGGAAAAGAAGAAATGAGAAGATCTAGGGTAGAGACTAAGAAAGAAGGACTTTAACACTTCAATAGAAACTACTTTCATAAAGTTCTAGAAGATATTCTGTGGAGGAAAAGATTTGGGAGACCAGATTTTTATTAGTGGTAGCTACCACTTTGATCAAAATTTACATAAAATATTTTAATTTACTGAATGGGAAATTTAAAATTGAAAATCAAAAACTATAATAATACAACAAAATTAACATTTTTAAACGATTTAATGTTGAAGCAACAAAAACTTTTTAATCTAGTTCTTTTCAAAAAAATTTTAATTTTAGATAAATATGTAAAATGGTTTCTGTAATAGTTTAATTGAGGAGCAAAAAAAAAATTGGAATCTTCGCTCTTTTAACAAAAATGAAAAAAAACCCCAACATTTGGAATTACAAATAAAGAAGTTACGCTATAATTAATTTCTGTTCTACTTGTGGATGGGATGTTTCGACGCAGTTGGTCAACATGAAGGGACTATCTTCGCATGGCGGTGGGGCTGGGAACCTTTTTCTGACATTGTTCACTTCCCATGAACAAATCTCAGTGTTATTATAATTGGTGACAGTATTATAAATTGGTGATAGTGTTATTAAAAAGTGTTTGTGATGATGATAGTGATAATAATAATAATAGCTAATAATAATAATGATAAAGTACTAATAATAATAGTAAATAATGGTGATATTGGTGGTAATGTTAATAATGGTAATGATAAGGGATAAGTGGCGAGTGATGTCATAATGATAGTAAAACAATGGATATTAGCTGATGGTAGATAGTAACGATAATGATAATAATAGTTGATGGTAGTTATGTGGTACAGTGATAAATAAATTTTTTTAGTGTACGGTAATAATGATAGTGATAGTAATACTAATAATATGTTATATATTTGGTATTATTTTTTTTTATGTATTTTTATAATTAATTTATATAAAGCGCCCGATAGCTCAGTGTTAGGCACTCGCCAAACCAGCGAGGGTTCCCAGGTTCGCAACTGGTCGGGGGGGAGAATGTGAGCTATTCTCTCCTTGGCTTGGCTCCGTCCTGCTCGGACGTTAAACGGGTACACCTCCCTTGATTAGGGCTCTGCCGTGAGTGACGGTGGTTTATCTCTGTAAAAAAAATATATATATAATAGTATTATTATATATATATATATATATATATATATATATATATAATATTATATTTATATATATATATATATATATTATATATATATATATATATTATATATAATGTTTATATACGTTGTTGTTTAAACCTAAATACTACTCACGTTATCTATCGATTGATGTTTTTTTCAGTTTTCTCCACTAATAAACCTTAAAAACGTCGTCTGGCAAAAATAAGAAGGTTCTTTTTTTTTTTATTTCGCCAAGATTTAGGCGAGACAAGTGCCCCCCCCCCTGTATTACGCCCATGGATATAGAGTATTTTCTACAATTGCAGGCTGATCGACGGGCACGCTTGGCCTTTTCCAGGTACCTAAAATTCCTGTTCTCTGATTGGTTAATTGTAATTTTTTCAATCGAAGCGTTTCCGAGTCGATTTGCACACTAGCTGCACTCTGGGCTTCTGTAAAAATGAGTTATTGAGATCTATTTTACGTTGAATTTTTTAACCGAACATCCCTTTTTTTGTCACCCCATACTCCAACTAATGATGACAAGATGCCAGATACTTTAGAGAGGACTCCACTTGTTAATCAGGACAAGTTTGAAGTAGAAAAATAGCTGCGTTGTTCAGAGCCCGGTACAAAATCGAGTTCGGAAACGCTTCCGAATTGAAAAAAATTACATTAACCAATCAGAGAACAGGAAATTTTTGTACCTGAAAGGCCGGAGCATGCCCGTAATGGGATCAGCGTGCAATTAAATTGCTAAGCAATCACTCTTATACTATATGTACTATTATGAAATGATACAATTATATCCAAGTATCCTTAATATAAAAGTTAACTAAAATATTAAAAAAATTTGGCAAGCCATTTCCGACACATGTTTTGTAAAAGATTTGTTTGTAAACAAAGTATTCTTCTGCGCTGCACGCCCGTTTATTAATTCCCGAAATCGAGGATTTAACGGGCGCCTGACTGTGACGTTTACGTGACGAAGAAGTGCGCAAACGGGCCTCTGGAAAACGAATGCATGTGCGCCTTGTGTGCCTGCCCGGGCTGCAGTCGGCTTCTGAACGCAGCTTATGTAAGGTTGTAGCTGAAGCAGAAAAATTAAAGTCCGTACCATTTTCACAAGGTTCCGAAAAGTTCCCGGTTCCAGTACATCCCTATATTATATTATATATATATATATTATATTATATATATATCATATAATATATATAATATATATATATATATATATAAATATATTTATAATTATATTGTTATTATATTAAAATTAATATAAATTTAAAAACTTACTGCTATTAAATTAATAATTATAATAGGTCCCAATAGCAAAAAAAGTATGTGCATGTGGTCACGAGTTCAAAAAGAGTAAAGAAACAAGAACTTCTGAAAGTGATAAGAGAATAGAGGAAGTTCGAAGAAAAATCGTAAAAATGAGAAAGGTATGAAATCCTTTGCCCCGAGTGTAAGCGGAGATGCGTAGCTGAGGTATCTGTCTTGCCACAGGCGGTCCTTATTCCCATTGAATAGAGCACTCTTTATAGGTTTATCGCGTATCTTTTAGCTTATCGTTTGGTCGAGTAGTAACACGCTTGGCAATTTGAGGGCTCTGGATCTAATCCTGGTAAGTGAAGAATCACCCAAGGACTATTTTTTCTATAAATTTTTTCTCATGTACAAACTAGTCCGCACCTATTCTGGTAGTCCGCTCGGAGCGGACTAAAGAGCGAAGTGCCCACCTCTCTTATATATATATATATATATATATATATATATATATATATATATATATATATATATATATGTATATATATATAGTATATATATATATTAATATATATATATATATATATATATATATATATATATATATATATTACCATCACAAAGTCCAGGGTTTGAACCAAGTTTGTTATTGTGCAGATTTTAATACTCTATATACTTGTGTATGTTTTCTACGAAAACACTACCCAGGACCCCGCAAAGCCTAGGGCTGTATTGCCGCCCAGGGCCCCGCAAAGTCTAGAGCCGCCACTGCTAATCTCCAAACCTTTCAGCCTAAGGGGCAACAACAGTGACTCCTGAACTAATTTTCGCATCTCTCTTACAGAGATAAAACCTGCAGCTAAAAACAAAAGAAATGGAATCAGCGGAATCGGAAAAAGAGGACAAATATTTAATTTTCAAATGAAAATCATCCTATACCTGGATGTTCTCATCGTTACGATCCCGTAAATTGATTGGTAACTCCGTCTAAAAATGTTTGTCGCAACTTGCCTTCAGCCCTTAAAATTCCGCCTAAGGAAATACTATCTATAATACACATAACCAGAAAAGAAAAAAGAAAGGGTGGCCAGCGAGGAAAAGCAATGATTTCAACTTCCACGCCTTACAAAAACGAACTAATTGAGATAAGAAAGATGACTGAGGAGTAATAAAATAAGAAAACTAGTATGAGTAAAAGTAAAAATAATAAAGCAAAAGGAAAAGAGGGTAATGGTTCACAAGAAAACCATTTTGAGTGCATGAACTGCAAAGGTTTTATTCTGAATCTGTCGAAAACTGGATCGCTTGACAAATTTGTCAGTGTTGGGCTCATGAATCCTGTGGATTAGAAAAAATTAAAGAAAAAGAGGTACATTTATATGTGATTATTGCCAATAACATTATTTTGCGCAAAATCAACTTTGCTTACTTAAATCTAGCTTTCTTTCAAATCGCCCAATATCGGCTGTGATTGAAGGGGCGACTTCTTTTTCTGTCAATAGTGGTGTTCCTCAGGGTTCTATCTTATCTCCTACTTTATTCCTACTTATCATTAATGATCTTCTCACCTGCACATCTAACTCTATCCATTCATATGCCGATGATTCAACCATGCATTCTTCAACTCATTTCAATTCTGCTCCTTCTTTTACTTCTAGAATTACCTTTCGTCCTAATCTTTTTGATTCTATTCTCGCAGATCTGCAGAGAATTTTCTGGTGGGGACGTCTCAACCTTGTGAAATTCAATTCTTTAAAAACTCAACGTCTACAAATCTCCTTCTATAAAACACCTTCTAACTTTCCTATCTCTTTCGACGGTTCTCTCGTTTCTCCTGGTGACAATATAAATGTCCTTGGCCTTATCATAAACGAAAAAAATGTCTTGGAAACCTCACATCACAACGGTTGCTAGGGCGGCCTCAAAGAAAATGGGAGATCTGTTTAGGCTGCGACTTCTTTTTTCCTCTGCTCATTCACTCCAGCTATACAATGGTCTCATCCGCCCTTGTATAGTGTACTGCTCTTATATCTGGGGGGGGGGGGCTCTGGTTTCACCCGGCTATTGGACAGGGTCTAGTCAAGGGCCAAAAAGCTTATCAACTGTTCTGTAATTTCCACTTCACTTGACCCTCTATCTTTGCGGCACGATGTTGGTGCTCTATCTCTATTCTATAGGTACCGCAGCGGCAGCTGCTCGAGGGAACTTATCACTCGCGTACCACCACCTTTACGACGCCCTAGTAGCACAAGGGGTACTGTATCTGCGCACGAGTTTTATGTTGATATTGGAAACTCCAGGCTAGTTCACTGCGGTGTTTGTTTCTTTCCTGCCACCTCTGTTCTGTGAAATTCTCTTCCATCTTCCGTTTCCTGCTAAATTTAATCTTTCTCACTTTAAAGCCTGTGTATGTGCTCATCTGCGTAATTTGCGAATGAGGGTAAACTTTTGAGCGTACTACAACCCCCCCCCTTGAATAGGGCTCTGCCCGTGAGTAGTGGTGGACAACTGTAAAAAAAAAAAAAGCTGAACAATCTCTCAACAGGTGCTGAAGATAGTAGTACAGTATTGTAATGTAAAAACTTTTTTAACAGATGGGTACTTATGCAGCGACTGCAGAGAATGATCTCTATCAGTTAAATATTGCAATACTTCTATTTCTGGTGTGATCTTATCTTGCAAGGCAAGTAATGTTGATGGCAAATCTACATACTCCAAAAAGTTATCATATCTACTACTGCAGGTCGTACAAATAACCTCGTTAGTGAATTCGACTGACTGTACCGTCTGTAATTGAGATTTTGTCCTAACAGCAGAAATTATTTTTTTGGTATTTCTTCCAATGATTTCAGGTTTTAAATTAAGGATGACACATAGTAGCAGGGATAAAATAATTTATCGATGTCTCTCAACGAAGTAACTTACCAAACCTATTCCCAAATGCAGAAGCTACTTTTAAAAGAAGTGAATACACATGAGAAGTTCAGCTGTCGCTAATCGTTTAAATATTTTTTCTACTGCTAATAAGGTTGGGAGAAAAGATCCGTAGAAACAGATTTTATCGCTTTGTAACCTATCAATTGGAATGGCAATCAGCTCAGGCACCAAAATGTACTCTTCGAGGAATTCGATTTCAACATCTCTGAAGCATGGAATCTGTATGTTATTCAACAAATCATTGAGAACGCTTTTGTGAAGTATAGGCAATAGAACATTTAGACTATTCCACCTTGTTGCACAAGAAAGTTGTGATTGCCATTTTAATTTATTGTGGACTAATGTAGACTTAGGAAGCCCAGAAGTTCCAAAGAGCTGAACTTCGAAAATTTACTGTCGTGAATTTTTGAGAAAGAGCTCTTTATCGCCGATTTCATGTCCGTTGTACAAATTAAACTCAAGAGTGTGAGATGTACACCTTAGGTGATTTTGTAAAGGATTTTTAGTAATATATTCTTTGTCAACCTATATTGTGGAATACCGAATCATCCTCATCGTCGGTGTAGCTGAGGATTAATTCTTTACCTTCATCTACACTGTCTTGGATGACTGAATTTGTAATTCCAAATTCTTTAAAACACTTTACAAAGTTGCTTCCGTTATCTGTGGTAGATGCCTTGATGCTAAAACGCGATATAGAAAATGTTCTGTATATGTTGTCAATTATTTCAGCAATTTTGTCTTATGTATGTATGTATGATAGAAGGTTGAGGCAGTTTTTTCTTGATTTTCTGCAATTTATTTATTTATTCATTTTTTATTTTAGTTACTTAAACAGGGGTATGGAAACAGTTTAGTGCGCGGGCGAAAATTTCAAGAGAAATAGGTTCGAGGGCGGATCCTTTATATATATATATATATATATATATATATATATATATAT
>JABUQX010068612.1:0-15000 GCA_015478945.1 Trachelipus rathkii | reverse complement strand
TAAAGCCTATTTAAGTTTGCCAACAGCAGTTTTCTTGGTAAATTGAAATAAATATTTTTCTTTGATCCAGTACTTCTTAGCATCTTAATTAAAATGTACCATTTTTAATTTGTTTCTTGGATTTCTCTTGTTCTCTTTTTAAACATCTCGATTTTAATAAGACAAATTACTTCTAAATATTGTGAAGGATTTTCTGGAAATTCGCTTTTCAGTTATCACTCAAAGGACGCCATCCCTCCTTCTCTCTCTCCCCCCCCCCCCCCCCCCCCCCTCCCCCCCACCGCCCACCCTTTTCCAAAGAGCATCACTTTTTATTTAAAGTTCTAATGCTGTGGTTTGTGTTACTCCGTCTAACTTTCTTTTGAAATATATCTGGCACCTGCGGTATTATTACAATTAAGAAATTATTGAAGTTTAGATGTGTTATCACTAATACCCTCAAGGCTAGACTAGTAAAAATCACGAAAAGCAAAGAATCGTGAAAGCGGCGACTTGATATCTCAAGAACAAACTTAAGAAGCTCTCAGAAAAAAACAGCTCGACTGCCAGTTATATTTCATCACAGAGTAATCTCACAACACAGGTACAAAGTTGAAAAGTTTTTTTTCTCTAAAATATAATTTTAAAAACAAAGTTGTTAATATAAAATTTATACACCCCTTTTGATTTTCTCACAAAGCCAAAAATCTAACGTTAGTAACGTAAATTTTGGGGCAATTTTATATTTTTCAAATTCTAATCGTTCCAATTGTGGACAACACATAATTACTCACATTTTGCCATATTGGAAAGACAAATGTTACTCACATATTTATCATAATTTTTTATCACCAAAAATTCACTATGTATAATATAAAAAGAGAAAATAACGTTGCCAAATCACGCTCTAAGGCAAACGCTTCACAAAATTTTAAAAGATTATTCGGAACGAAATCATAACCGTGAAGCCGGTCCATCATTCAGACATTTCTCTCATCAAAGTTACACAAATAAAAATTGGAGAACAACGCACGAAATTAGTTCTAAACCGCGTCAGCACTTTCAAAAAGTTTTTCACACTGGAAATCAAGAAAATTTTCTCTAAAGAGAGAGCAGATAAAGTCCAAAACTGTCTCTCTCCAGCACAATTTCTCCTCCAAAATACTCCAGAAAATTTTAAATTAGTAGAAAACGGTCGTGATGAAACAGCGCCTCCCTACTGGAAGCAAAAATTTAAAGAATATTCGCATAATAGTAATATCAGTCTCACCTCTCTTGGTGATTTCGGTTCAACTATGAATGTAATGGGTAACAGAAACATCACCACTCACACAAAATGTTTTGATAATATTGGAAAAGATGTTTCTCAAAATTTGGTTAAAAATGCAATTTCAAATTTTCAAATATATAAAAATAAATTTCATACAGTATTTATTAAAAAGGGCAATTTATATAAAAAAAACAAATATGATTTTCCGCTCAAATCGGTTTCAATGGAGATTTCACATGTAAATTATTTAAATGTTCAAACACGCTCCACATCTCCTTGTAATTTAGGTGCAACTATTAATGTATATCCAAACGCAAATCCTTCCTCTTTCGCTTTTGAGGACACTCCTACTGATGATGTGTTGCCATCAGAAAGTAATACCATGCATAATGTTAAAAATTTTGTAGGTCAAAATGATTGTAATTCGCATGTTTTTATAAATATTAATGATATAAAGGATAGTGAAAATTTTATAGATGTTAACACATGCACAGCAGTTCTCAAAAATGTTTTAAACAATGTTTCTCATACAGTTGTTAATAAAAATCATTTACAGGTTCCGCATAAATCTTATGATAGAGAATATCAGAGCACAAAATCTAATTATTTAAATGTTCCACATGAATTAAATGTTAACGTATATGCTTACACACACTCTGCTACTGATGTAAGTATGTTGCAAAATGTTAAAACAGAAAATTATTTAAATGTTGATAAAATTTCCACTGCTAGGAAATATCACTGTTAACACGAGCACCGCTGCTCAAAATGCTGTTTT
The DNA here is from genome assembly GCA_015478945.1 of Trachelipus rathkii. Lineage (NCBI taxonomy): Eukaryota > Metazoa > Arthropoda > Malacostraca > Isopoda > Trachelipodidae > Trachelipus > Trachelipus rathkii. The sequence goes on along the minus strand of JABUQX010068612.1, from coordinate 12,973 downwards.
AAATGAGTCTTCACATATATGGCTTGGTACTAATTATTTAAATGTTCCTCATGTATTAGAAAAGAGAGGAAAAATGGAAAAACCTTCCCTCCTGGTTAAAAGAGATACAAATATAAAATATTTAAATGTTCCAAAATCTCCAAATTATCATTGTAATCAAAATACAACTATAAATGAAATCACAAATCCATCAGAATCACACACAATCACACTAGATAGGATGCCAAATGTTTCTTGTTTTTATTTCAGTTCTGAGTTTGCAGCGGATAAAGATGTATCACCAGACGTTCGAGATGAGATGGAAAATGGTTTACCGGGAGGAACTGTAGATCATTTAAGTAAATATGTCACTAATAAACATGCTTTTTCTTGCAGAGTTTCTCCCGCTCAAGATTCTACACATATTCACAAGGATCAGGTGCCTTTTATTTTAAATGATACTTTTAACCCATTTACTAACTATTATTTATATAATTTTAATAATGCATTTTATACTTTTAATAACCGATCAAACATATACAATTTTGAGAATGAAAGTAAGAACAGTATGAAAAATGATGTGCATCACAAAGGCGATGTAAAGCAAATTGAAATAGGTATTGAAGATACCAGAAATAGAATAGTTAGTAGTGGAAATGACACAAATCAAAAATCCACTACACTAGAGCTTTCACACCCATTAAGGGATAACCCTATTGCGCATTTTAGAAATAGGATGCGGAATAGGACCCCTTCGCAAATTGAAGACAAAATTTCTCAAACTAAAAGTTGTAGTAATGAATATGACATAAGTCTGGTTGATTCCAGTATAGCACAAAATGCCGCGGAAGAAGGAAATAATGAGAAAATTAAAACAGATGTAAGGTATGATAGAGAAATTTTTAACAGTGGTAGTACCACAGACACTTTTGATAATGATATAGCTCACGCAAATATGGTACATTGGGAAGGTGATAGATTGAACATGGCATATGATACAGTAGGCACAGCGAATGCCAAGCAGTGATGAAATATGCATTTCTAATGGTACAAATAGGCAAAGTACTGATGATGAAAACGCGCAAAACAATATTTTAAATAGAAATGAATATGGAAAGCGCACTTTCAATAGATATAGGAGAAACAGAATGTTAAGTAGAACAAAAGAAGTAAGTAGAAAAACAGCATTTGCATACACCACAAACAATGTAGATAATAATTTTTTAAATAAGAATAGTTTAATAGGGCATACTTTTTCAAACTCTCAACATGATTTTCAAATATATTCCTCTTGTTTTAGCGAGATTAAACCTTTTGAATTCCATGATGGTACAAATTCCTTTCCATCTTTAATAAATAATTTTGATCTCTCTCCCCCATTAACGATAAACACTGATTCCTTTTTTCCCTCTACGCATGCTCCACCTCTTATAACTAAAAATTTTTCTCAGGGCACTCCCCCTTCCTCTCAAAAAGATTTCTCAGACACTATATTATCTTTTAATGAAGCAATGTTACCAACTTCTCTATTAGCTTCTCATACTCTTGCTTCTGAGCAGTATGCATCGGTCCTCAGACCTTCACATGATGAATATTTGGTATCTCAACCATCATTTAACTTCTCTCATGCTGAAAATCACACTCCCGTAACTACTCAAAGTACACAGCACGCACAATATCACGCTCCTCTCTCCCCCCACAGAATCAAATAACTTCTCGAGTCTCACTTCTAATCACAATATCAGTTCTAACCCTTCTCCACAAGTAGAAACGTTTCATTCCTCTTTCACAAACGACACAGTTCCAATCTTATATTCACAACCACCTTTTATTAATTCAAATTCAGAGCCTAAAGAATCAACCCACAGACCCCCACAGATCAAAAATTTTAAATCTCAACGTCAAACAACATTCCCAGCTCCTGATTTTTCAAATCTTTCTACTCAGAACCCACCTAAAGTAGACTCTCATCTCTCTTTATCTCAAACTGAATCGACTTCTTCTAATTCCCCCTCTAAACACAATAGTTTTCAAAACGCTGTCCCACAGGAGTTAACTTTGTCTTCATCTTTTATAAATAATACAAACATAGTCATGGATGAACAGACAATTTCTCAACCTTTTAATAGGCCCAGCATATTTTCTAGATACTAATATATCTTTTAACACTTATACATTACACAATTATCATTTTCCCTGTCGACCATTTGGTCTAAGAATTTTCCCTAAGAGTTGCGACCACGACAAAAGGAAACACAAATTTGCCATAGATGACATAGAGGACAACGAGAATGGATGAGGATAACTGGTGATGTGTTCAACCAAATAGGAACAACAATCTTACATATTCACATAAAAAACATAGTTTTACCTGTAAATTTCATTGTCATAGATGATTCACTTTGTGGTTTTAGGGCAGATTTACTGTTAGGAACTAATTTTTTAACAAAGCCAAATATTAGATTTGAGGCACATAAAAATTCTCTCTCTATTGTGTCAGATACCGCGTACACTTCAATGCCTCCCACTCCCATATACCCCCAAAGACAAAGCCTTCCTAAACCACAGGTAAACCAAAACACATCTTTACCTCTCTATCCAAATGAAACTAGCTTTGCCAATAATTTAATGATCGACACAGATACGGCATATAAACTATCTATTATTGAAAATGTCACTCTTGAACCTTATTCTAAAACCACTTTCCTTATTCTAAAACCACTTTATCTGTTAAAGCCCTTTCTTTAGCCCTCACCCCCCCCCCTGACCACCTCATTCTAACTTCTGAAAAATCTTATCTTCATAACTTTCTCTTCATTGGTAGTGTTATGAGCTCTGTTAATCAAGGTCAAGTTCTTTTAGACATTATCAATATGTCTGCAGCACAGCACACATTACAAACAAATACCTTTTTAACTATAGCTAACCCTATTATCACTCTTGAAACTCCTTTTGAAACTTCGCAAGTTAATTTAGCCTCCTCGTCTAAAGGCTTGACTCCGGCACAACTAAGAAAAACATATAAAGAAATCATTCAAGAGTCATTTAAAAATGAAGAAGATGAGTGCGCAACACTCACAGATCCCAATCAACTAGAAATATTATTGGATCTTCTAATGGACTACAAAGATATCATAGCTTTAGAGGACGATGAGGTCCCAATCTGTCCACTAACGAAATTTAAAGTAACTCTCAAGGACGATGCACCAAAGGTATTGTCCCCCAAAGATATCTCACTCAGATAGAGGAGTGGGTGGCGGATTCTCAAAAAAGGGGTATATCAGACCTATAACAAGCGAACATTCCGCCCCTCTTATGGTAATTCCGAAGAAAAACAGTAGCAAACCGAGGGTGGTGGTCGACTATCGCCTCCTTAATTTTCACACAATCCTGACACGCTTCCCTTTACCATGTATAAACGATATTTTAAGTTCTCTAGTTAACAGCTGCCTATTCACCTGTGTTGACCTCAAGGATGGTTACCATGCTATGGAAATAGACACTGGCACCCAACCACTCCTTGCATTTAGAACAACTAGAGGACAATATTGTCCAACTCGTTTAAATTTCGGATTAGCAAATGCTCTTTCCGCTTTTGCCAAGCTGATGGAATTAACGTTACATCATCTATTGGGCGACGCCTGCAGGGTTTTCCTTAACGACGTTCTTATTATGAGAACTTCTCTGGAAAACCATCTTGAAAACATAAAGTTTTTGATTCCTTTCGAAATAACAAATTGAAAATGAAGCTTTCAAAATGTAAGTTTTTTAGGACTTCCCTACTCTTCCTAGGCTTCAAAATTTCCAAAGATGGGATTTCTCTGGATCCTATAAAACTCAAGACTCTTACAGTTTTTAAGCCCCCTACAAACGTCTCAGAAACGCAGAGTCTCCTCGGTTTCCTAAATTATTTTTCACATTTATTGAGCAATTACTCCCAAACTATCAAGCCCATTACACAGTTGATACGTAAAAATATTCCATTTCTATGGGGTCCTGAACAACAGGAAGCTTTTGATATGCTTAAAAACAACTGTTGTTGCAACCACAGTTGTGTTTTCCTGATTATAATAAACCTTTCTTCATCAACACGGATGCTTCAAACATAGCTCTGGGAGCCGTTTTATTTCAACTAGATGAGAACAATAGAGAAAAACCCTATCATTCATCTCTAGATCGCTTTCAAAAGCGGAAACAAATTACCATACCTTAGAAAAGGAAGATCTGGCAATAGTTTTTGCATTGCGCAAATTCAAAAACTTTATTTTTGGATATGAAGTGACAATTATCACAGATAATCAACCTCTGATCCATCTCATCAGACATAGACAACTCTCTGGACGTCTTGAGATATGGAAATTGTTTATCCAACATTTCAATCCAACCATTATATATAAACAAGGTAAATTAAACATAGTTCCCGATTATTTGAGCAGAAATCCTCCACCCCAAACACATACCTTCGCCCAACACACAGTTTTGCCAAAAACACGCTTCCACCTCACAAAAGAAAATTTTGTAAAAGAAAAGGCGTGCAATAGATTGAAAGATTTTTATGATTTCACGAAGCCGTTAATTTCACATAACAGGCCTCTTCAGCTGACACTTTTCTGCACATTTTAATTGATGATATTCTGCATTATGCCACACAAGAGGGTGGCCTTCTGATTCAAGTCCCAGATTCTATGATATATTCCATCATTGAATTTAATCATGACTCTCTCCCATCAGGACACTGTGGCATTGAGAGAACAGTATATAGAATCAGAGAAAAATATATATTCCTGAAACTATATACGCTGGTGAAAGAACATTGCACCACCTGCACCTCATGTCAGAGAGTAAAGGGAAACGCACCGAAAAAATGCAGAAATAAAAACTTACCCCTTACCTTATGAGCCATTTTCTAGACTTCATCTAGATGTGCTGGGACCACTACCGATCTGTCAGGAGACAAAAGCAAAATACATCTTGGTACTGAAGGACAGCCTCACAAGATATGTGGAACTAGTGCCTCTAATTCAGCATACGGCTAAGGATATTGCTCAAGCATTGCTGGAAAGAGTTATATGCAGGCACAGCTGCCCACAAGTAATTCTAGTGGACAAAGCTCCTAAGATGACATCTCAATTTTTAAAGGAAATTTGCAAGCAATGGTGCATAAAAGCCGTTAACATCGTTGTTAGACATCCTTCCAGTAATTCCCTCGTGGAGAGAGCTATGTTAAAGATTGCAAACCATGTGAGACATTACGTAAATTCCAATCAAAACGACTGGGGCAAATTACTACCTTTCACTCAGATTGCTATAAATTCCACTTTCAATTCTATATCTCCTTTTACTAAAGGTTCTGAACTGCAAAAACCTATTCATGATTATGTAAAGGATCTTGCAGAAAGAGCGAATCTCATTTGAGACCAAGCTCGCGAACACCTTCAGCAAGAAACAAAAACAAATGAAAAAGCAACACAAGAAAGCAACTTCAACACCTATTAGAGTAGGTGATTATGTTTTCATTTTAGATGTAAAGAAACCAAAACAATCGCCTAAACCGTTTTCGAAATGGTTGGGACCGTTTAAAGTGAAGCAGTTGGTACATTTTAATAAGTTGCTCTTACAATGCTTACAAAAATCTAAAACTTTCATTGTCCATAGGGATAATATCAAGATCACAAAACTTAGAGCAGATAATGTACTAATTTCTACTACCAACCCCAAAGGCGATCTTGTACCATCTAATAAACCCCCTCCTAATATCATCCACCAAATTCAAACTCCCCCACCTTCCCCTCCCCAACCTATTCCTGACACTATTTATTTCAAAAAACAACTCCCAACTTCCTTGCAATCACCACAGAGAAATCTCTTACCAGCACCTCCCTTATCTCAACTACCCTCTGATTCTCTTCTCCCATCTCAAGCTTATTCACCTATTCCACCTCTACCTAGTTCTCCTCTTCCTTCTCAAACACATTATCCTCTTCTACCACAACCATCTCACTTACCTACCTCCCATTGACCTCTCAAATCACCTCATTCAACTTTTCCATCAACATCTGATTCAACCCCTCCCTCTCAAGCTCAGTCACATCCTTCCTCCCATGCTCATCTTCCATCTCTAAAGCCCAATTTTCTTTTCTCACCTTCCCTTCCAAAAAGACTAACTTTCAAAGGCTTTCCAACCACTATACCTCCTAAACTATCTTTCGACGATTCTCCTTCCCCACCACAGCCTTCAGCATCACAAATTCAATATCCACCAACACCTCCATTACCTCTTAAATATCAGTAGCACATCCTATACCAACCCCTCGCTCACCCATACCACCCCTCCCCCCCTACCACAAGGACCTTTACAACCTCCATCATCTTTACGATTCCCTTCTCCCCAAGACACAATTCCCCAACTTCCTCCATCAACAGCTAGAAATACATCTCCTCCATCACCGACTGGTGACAGGTCCAGAGATCACACCTTTGTTCCTAATTTCCAAATGAGGGACACCAACATGCCTCACCCCATGTCTTTGAGAGATAGACAACAAAGAACAATAACTAGAGGAGGCAGACAATATCTCTTACCACCTCCACAACATGTCCCTAGAGGTAGAGGTTTCCCACCAAAACCTCAATAGCCATAAATAATTATTTAGATTTTCTTTTGAAAACTCCCAAGGGGAGAACAATTTATACATTCACATCAATGTATAAATATAAAGACATATTAGAAATGAAAATTCAAACATGTAAAAATGGAAAACGGTAAACACATTTTCAACTAATAACAACAAAAGAAATTTTATAACAATTTAACATTAAGTACAAATAACTTATGATTTTTTTTCTTTTCACAGCAAAGCATTGCACAAAAACCATCTCTCATAAAACTTTCATATATTTTTCTCACAGGCAACATGCTTATCAATTGGTTCTTCTTTCAAATATTGTTATCAGCCTCCTTCTCTCTGGAAAAAGAAATCAGAAAATCAAAATATGAAATACACCCAGGATTCATAGTAAAACAAACAGGGCAGATAAAATTCATAACAAGTTACTTAGAAATTCATACAAATTTATGATGTACAAAAGAAATATACAAGCAAATAAAGGATATAGTAAGCAAAAATAAAAATTTAATTTCAATTTACATTCCGTACTTGCAAGACAGATTTAAAAGTAGATTTCACTCAGATGTAACTAATATTTCCCCAGAATTAAATTATATAAAACTATTATTAGGTGAAAACCAAAAGAAATTCATAAATGTCACAAGATCCCTGGGTATTATCTTATTTAAAAGTCCACCCTTCAGCAAACCCAAGGAAAATTAAGAGAGGTCTAATGGATATAGGAGGAACAGCTCTCCAATTTATTTGGAAAAACGCCACCCTAAAAATGAGCATCCAAAGCTTCAACACTAGGATAAATATTTTAACAAGACACGAGAACAACACTTTTATAACTAAAAGAAACAAAGTACACAAACAACTACCAACACATTAAACAACATAAAGAAACTTACTAGAATGAGAAAGTATGTAAATTCATCAATATCTTCAATAGAATTACAACAAGAACTCCTAAAGTTGAACATTTACCTCAACCTAGAAAAGATCATCTCAGACAATATACACCATCTTATTATGACAGTTCAAAACATCTGGGAAACAACCAAAAACCATAACACTCCCTTAAATCTGTATTCAAATGACATCATACTTGAACTCATCCAAAACAGTAGTCAAACCCTACACCACCAACCCATACCCCCCATTAACCGTGAAAATTTCTACCAATTTCTTACTTTCTCTTGGTCATATATCTTAGGAAATAATCCTTACTTACTGTCTACTATTATCCCCTTCTCAGAAGAAACACCCTATGAAGCATACATCATTCCATTTCCAACCCCTTTCAACGAGACTTATTCTAGAATCATGTTACATAACCCCTATCCTTATTATTTCTTAAGCCATAAGACATTAAAATATACTTATAGCACAAGCCTTTCAGAAGACTTTTGTAAACACTCTAATGAGAATTATGTCTGTTTTCCTTCAAATCTCATACACCCCATAGGCTATCAAAACTGCATATTATCAACCATACTTTCAAAACCCAGCACTACTCATTGCAACTATAATACTTACCCCTATAAATTACCTTATAATCTTAAAGTCGGAAACTACACTCTAATCTCTTTTCCCTCTCCTATAATAGCTTCCATTTCTTGTCCTATGAGACAGCCGAAATTAAGCACTAGTGCTCTATTCTCTCTCCCCCAAGGCTGCACCTTAGTATCTGAAAAGTATTCTTTTAAGGATCATCCACACTCTTCGCTGCAGACTAACTGAATTTCTAGAGCCCAACAGCTTCCTGAGCACCTAGATACATCCCATGATTTCCTTCCCAATATAACCTCTTTATCCTCCAAGTTGAAATTGAAATTTATATATCCACATTGGGATACCTCACTGGACAACATCAACAAAACTTTACAAACCTAGGAATTAATAAACATCAACTCTTTTTCTATATCCGGATTTTCTATTATTATTACTATTCTCTGCATTGTAGGAATGTTTTGTTTATTTTAAACTCTGTCCTACTCCGGCTGTACCCAATATTCAGTACACTGTTGTTCAAATAGCCCCGATACCGGAACCAAAACCAACTATACCCATATATCCCGGACTAGAACCAACTTACTCCAACCTATCCGCAGCAATTGCATAAGTCAACATTTTTTTCTGGCAGGGGACCTCAATAACAGAAGGTTTCTGTCTAGTAATTAATAAAGAAGTATTTTTATTTCTTTATCTTTTCTTCTCAAATTTTGGTTTATATTTTCAAAAATTTAGTCTTCTTACCTCACTCTGATATATTTTTTTCCTTTGTTCCAATTCCTATCTCTCCCCCACGCACCTCGTACGATGCTCAAACCCCCCCCCCTCTCGGGAACACGCTGATAATATACTTCCCCCCCCCATGTTTAATTTGTCTTCCCCCTCTTTTACTGCAGATAAATTATAAAGCCTAATAAGTTGCCAACGAGCAGTTTCTTGGTAAATTGAAATAAATAATTTTCTTTGATCCAGTACTTCCTAGCATCTTAATTAAAATGTACCATTTTTAATTTGTTTCTTGGATTTCTCTTGTTCTCTTTTTAAACATCTCGATTTTAATAAGACAAATTACTTCTAAATATTGTGAAGGATTTTCTGGAAATTCGCTTTTCAGTTATAACTCAAAGGACGCCATCCCTCCTTCTCTCTCCCCCCCCCCCCTCTCTCCTCTGCAGCTCCGGCTAAGCTTTCCAAAGAGCATCACTTTTTATTTAAAGTACTAATGCTGTGATTTGTGTTACTCCATCTAACTTTCTTTTGAAATATATCTGGCACTTGCGGTATTATTACAATAAAGAAATTATTTGAAGTTTTAGATGGCGTTATCACTAATACCCTTCGAAGGCTAACCTGCAGTTCAAATGCACATTCTCAAACGAAAATCGTGAAATATATATATATATATATATATAGTATATATATATATATATATATATATATATATATATATATATATATATATATATATATATATATATATATATTTACAAGAGAACATATAACTAAAATATGTCCTCTTAGCAAATATCGGAAAATGCAAAAAGGAAAAGAAAATAGCAATGTGTTTTTTCTTTTCTTCTTTCACATTTTCTTTCATTTATTTTCTTATTCTTTAGGCCACGTCATGATAATTCTTATACCTCCAAACTTTCTTCCTTTACGCATGCGCCAAATCATATTTATCAGCATCTTGGGCGGCCACGTCATCTTAGCTGATAAAATTCTATTATCTCCTTCTTATGTAATGGTTGCCAATTCGTTATATTTTTAATCTTATAATAATTTTTTTGGTTAATTCACATTCATTTCATATCTTGAATACCTCTCAAAATATCTCCTTTTAATCTTTTATTTCTTTGAGGATTTTTGATTTGTTTTAAACCAGTTAACATAACAAATAATATTATATCAAAATAGAATCTCTAGAAACTCCCAAATCTATCTCCTCACTTTTTTTGAGGGATGGTAAAATGCTCTACCCCCAAATTCTTCCCCAAACGGCTTCAGGATTTTCTTTCCCACCATCCACATTCACTTTTACTAAGACTGTTTTGTTGGATACATGTGTTTAGCAGCTCCCAAAATTTATTACTTGGTAAGTTCCTTGATTTTTTTTTTCTAAGAACACATTTATTCTAACATTAAATAGTATTAAGATATTTAGTTTTATTAGAGTTTTTTGTTAGTTATTTTTCTCATATTTCTGATCCTTGGGGGAGAGTCAGCCCGTCTGCGTTTGTTTTTTTATATGCTAGGCCCAATATTTCGTTAGCGTTACCAGATCCTAGGAATTATAAAAAAAAAAAAATAATAACATTAGTTTTAAGGGTAATATAGGTCGATAAATTTAAATTCTATAAATACAGAACCTGCATAAAATAAAAACCAATAATCATTAATTCATTTAATTTTTTTTTCCACCATTTGTCTACTCCCATTAATTTAATTCATTTTAAATAAATTTAACTTTATCTTTAGATTTAAATTTTTTTATTTTTTTTATTAGCACCAACATAAAATTAAAAGATATTTCACAGTTTTATATAACAAGGATGGGACGCTCCCATAAAACTTAAACTAAAAAAAAAAATTAAATAATAAAGCCACAAATAATAATAATAATAATAATAATAATAATAATAATAATAATAATAATAATAATAATAAAGCCATTAATACTAATAATGGTAGTGAGTAAGTAATAATATAAATTTGAAAAAAAAAGCAAATATGAATCAATAATTAAAACCTGAGCCTAACTTCAGTTTACTACATTTTCTAGGGACCTAGCAGAGAAATTACTTTTTCATTTTTTTTATAAAGAGCCTGGACCAACCTTTTTAGTAGTTTAATAATTAAATCCTTAATAAAGCTTAAAATGTAAGGGTTTTCATCAATAGTTCAAATTCAAATTAATAAGCAAAAACGGCAATGTGCTTTGAAAATCTCATTCTTTTCTTAAAATTCTTTATCTATTTGCATTTCTGAGAAAATTATATTTTTATTGGAAATTTTCATTTAGCTACCTTTTACGAATAAATTTAATTTTGGCAAACTAAAGATAATTTGAAAGATCTCCCTTAGCAAAGTCAGACATTTTTTTATACTGGTATATTATACAAAATTTTTTTTGTCATCATTTCAGAGGTTTTCAATATCTATATAAAGTAGTCTTAGAGATTAAAGTTTTTTCATGCACTTTGAATTTAGAGATTAAATTGTATGGAGTGTAAGACGATTAGCTTGTATAAAATTTTTGAGGTGTGAATGAATGGAAATATATATATATATATATATATATATATATATATATTATATATATATATATATATATATATAAATATTTTTTTTATATATATATATATATATATATATATATGAATTAAGAATTTTTTTTATATTCTATAGAAAGTAAATTTCTGTAACCTAATTAGAATACAAAGGACTAGTGAAGAATTTTTTAAAAAGTATATTTTTTTTTTGTAGAAAATTGTCTTGGATTTTCTAAATTATTATTAAAATATTTGAGAGCATCTAGCCCTATTTCCTAAATGTTATAAATATTTTTTTTAATAGCTTAACTAGGCCCTACCTAGCATAAGCTTCTTTTGAAAAAAAAAAATTTTATTTTTTTTTGTAAAGTATAAAGTTGATAAAGCCAAAAGTTAATACAATGGATTTTTAAATGGGATGGATGCATATTTTTTTTTCTTTAGTATTCTTATCTTGGTAATAACATTTATAGAACCCATCCTATACTATGTAAATTGTAATAAACCAGTAGCTTTGATTATTGTTTAATTTTTGGTTTAAAGTTTTGTCATTTTTCAAAGATTTCACCTAGTATATTTTTTTGAATGATATTGTTTCAAATTTTTAGTGGTAAACGTATGTCTGGAAATATGGAGGCAATAATGCAAGACATTTTTTTGTGGGTAATTATAAGGGTAGTGTCAATAATAAATAATTATTGTAATGGTGACATAAACCATGCAATGTCACTCCATTGGCATATCCTAAATTAGAGGATATGTTAAAAATAGTATTTGACTTTAATGAATATACTTGTCATTACATTTATATTTTATTGTGCAGTGTTGTAAGTAAATGATTTGCGATCAATGAATATTTAATCTGTTATTTTTTTTGCAAGTTGCTTTTTTTTTTCATAATTTTAATTTTTTTATTATTTGTGTTTTAGGCACTTTTATTCTGGGAATTGTTTAATGAATGTCGTTATCCATTCAATAAAGAAAATAAAGGCATCAGACTGTTTTATTACTCATTCCCGACACTGAAGGAAGGAGTTTTTAAAGTGGAGACCTTGCAGACCGCCCCTGTGTGAAAGTGGCGCCCTGAAGAGAAGATACGCAAATATTGTCTGAAGCAGTGATTTAGAGTGGCAAAGATTTCCGCAACTTATCAAATTCAAAAGTGCCAAGGATAAATCAAAGGAGCGACTTGAAGTAAAACACAAGGTATACCATATATAACCTCATTGCGGGGTTATATACATCTTTTTCTCATAAACTATTTTAAAAGTATCATTTTTTATTAAATATTTGCACAATAATATAGTGAAAAGAGCAAAAGTCTCATCACTCATCACTAAAACAATAAGTGATGAAAATATTTAATTCACCAAGTTTGGTCAACTCGATCACACCAAATGCAAAAAAAAAACGTTGCAAAATCAACATTGCGACAACGATTTTTCGAGGAGCTCAGGAACCATCAGTTCCAAAATCCTACACATATGGTGCATCACACTCCCACATCCTTTGCTCACAAACCACTTGAGACTGCTCACACTTATTATCCCCAGAAGAAACTGCAACATTCGACATCGGATGTGCATTTTCGTGTTT
>JABUQX010068611.1:12500-14774 GCA_015478945.1 Trachelipus rathkii | reverse complement strand
CATGAAAACAGTTTAGAAAAGTAAAGAGCGGGTTTGTGGCGGATGGACATATCGTCCGGGTTTTTGCAGGGAAGTTGTGCTCTCCGTGTATCCCCGCCCCTCAGTGTATCAACTTACTTATATGTCTAATTACTAGCACTTCCGCAGTGTCTGGAGTTGCACTGTCCAACCATTCCAAAAATTGGGAAGCCGCTCTGATATTTCTAACTATGCCCTATTTTTATAGAAATCTTTGAAATTGCCTACACTTCACTTATTTAGATCATCTGGGGAAACTCCATTTCCGAATCGCAGGACGCTTTGAACGTCGTTCGAGAATTCTGACGATACACTTTCCTATCAACCGATTTATGATTTTCAGCTTTTAGAAAACTTCACGGGGTAGATATGCGTAGGTGGTGCTGGGATATACAACAGCATTTTGACCGGTAGGCATGCGTCATGCTTCCAAGCTCCCTTTTTTGGGTTCTCCTCTATTTGCTTATTAATAGTCTACCTTTCTTTTCCATCGCCAAGTCGGTCTGTGCTGTTGAGCGGCAGCTTCTTTTCTGTCAATTGGTTGTCCTCAGGATTCTGTCTTATCTCCTACTGTATACTTTTCATTATTGATCTTCTCCGATTTGCACCCTCTAACCTCTATCCACCTTTATATGGCTCGGTGACTGGCTCGACCCTTCAATCTCTCAACTCCCATATATAATTTACATAATTCCTCTTCAAATTTGTTACTCTACTTACTTTTCATAGACCCAAATGATGTAGATGACTGGCTGCGATTTCGTCTTAATCTTTCCGGATATCTATTCTCGACTGATCATGAGATAGAAATTCCGGATCCCCTCGGGGTGCGGGGTTCGTCTCAACTTGTGAAACATTCAATTCTTTAAAACCCAACTTCTACAAATCTCTTCCCAAACACCTTATTCTATTTCCTAATCTCTTTCGGATAGTTAGTTCCTTCGTCTCCAAGTAACAAGTAAAGACACTAACATTGATGCAAACCGTACCTATTAATACTTTTTTTCAAGCAATTCTCTAACTATTTAACTTAATCTACATGACACAAGTAAATTAGCAAAATGTATCATAACTTAGTCCGATTATCTTACAGACAAACGATATTTTGCTTAACGTACAAAGTTTTTACATTTTCATAATAAATTTAACAAAAATTTATATACTTACCTAAATTCATTAATCCCCCAACAAATAATTATGCAAATAACAAAGTTTTATCCAAACATAACATAAAAATACAAAGTTTTATCCAACACATTAACTTAAAAATTAAGTCTTTGAATAAACATTCAATAGTAAAGAGTAATAGTTTTTACCGAATTTAAGCAGAGTAAATCAGTTAAATTAGTAAATCAACCACCCGTCCTCCCGGCCCTCCCTATCACCCGTCCATGACCTATTTGATCTATTGATCTAATGATTAAGGTCCATATTTCGAGTATCATTTCGGTAAACTAGTAACATAAAAATTAAGTTCTTTATATACTAATCAAACGAATATATGCTAGCGTAACATTTAGTTTTCACATTAATAACGCTAACTTAGCTTACCACTAAGATTTATTAATGGAGCATGACAAACCTAACCACCCTTACGCACGAATAAACTACTAACATCAGCAAAGTTCCATATTTATTCATGTTTAAGGGTGTCAGGTTTGTCGTTGTGTATTATATTCATAGTCCAGATGATGCTAAGTACGTTTTATTAATGTGAAAACTTTTTAACATTAGCCTATATTCGTTGATCAGTGTATAAAGAATTTGCTTTTTATGTATGTTTATCCAAAATGATACTCGAAATGTGGACTTGATCAATAGATAAATAGATCAATAGTTCAATAGCATGACTGGATTCAACAGATCAATAGATCATGAGATGGGTGGGGAGGGCTGTGGTTATTGGCCGGTCTTGATTTACTGATTTAACTGATTCATGGGTTGTAAACATGATAATTTTAAGTACAAATTGACACTGAATCAATAGATAATAGATAAATAGATCATTGTTGGACAGGAGTGTAGGTTTGGGTGGTTGATTTACTGATTATATGCTCGATCTAGGATATCATCTAAAAACTATGACATATTTTACTAAAAAATATGACTATGACAATCCACACATGAGATCAATCTAGACACTACACAATAGAATCTTGACGGCAAAAGCACGCACTGAAGTGAGAGACGGGCCTTGTCTTGATTATACTTAGATTATACTTGATATTTACTGCTTAAACTAGGGGTTATGTTCAA
>JABUQX010068611.1:0-10000 GCA_015478945.1 Trachelipus rathkii | reverse complement strand
TTTCCTTCCTCTTATTTCGATCTGATGATTTGTTGCTTATTCTTCAACTGAAAAGGCAATCTCTTCGGCCTCCTATTTTCCTCTAACTCAACCTGGACGATTCTGGCATTCCTCCTCTTACTCCTTCTCCTCTCAGTTGTCCTATGCCTTTGCCTGTTGATTACATTTGATCGGGTTCATGGGCTTCTGAATCTATGAACGTTAGGAAAGCGGGTGGGCCGGATGGCATTCCTCCCGGGTTTTGAGGGAGTGTGCTTCCTGCTTCCCGCCCCTCGTTCACTATACTCTATATGTTCTCAATACTAGGCACTCCTTCCCCCAGTGTTGGAGCGTTGCACATGTCCAAACCATCTCCAAAAAATGGACGCCGCTCTGATATTTTCTAACTATGCCCCATATTTTATCTAAGATTCTTGAATCCTCACCATCTCACTTCTTATCATCGTGGCGCTCTCTCAGATCGCCATAGGACGGGCTTTTGACGTTCGAGAATCTACTGACGATTGACACTTTCCTAATCTAACGATTTAATGATTTTAGCTCATTACGAACTACGGTTTAGACTTTGCGTGGTGGTGCTTGACATATACAAAGCATTTGACCGGAGTATGGCATCCGTCACTGCTCTCCAAGCTCCCTCTTTTGGGTTTCTCCTTCTATTTTGCTTACTTTATGTCTACTTTCTTTTTAAATCGCTCAAAGTCGGTTGTTGCTGTTGGGGGCAGCTTCTTTTTCGGTCAATAGTGTGTTCCTCAGGATTCTGTCTTATTTCCTTACCTGTATTTCTACTTTTCATTTATTGACTTTCACGTGCACTCAACTCTATCCATCATATGCCGATGACTCGACCCTTCGCTCTTCAACTAATCAATCATGTTCCCTCTATTTACTTCTAGAATTGCCTCTCGTCTTAAATCTTTCCGATTCTTATTCTCGCTGATATGGAATAGAATTTCCGGATGGCGGGTAGTCTCACCTTGTGAAATTTCAATTCTTTAAACCCAACTTTCTACAAATTTCTTTTTCCACAAACACCTTCTAATTTTCCTTCTCTTTCGATAGTTAGTTCTCTCGTCTCTCCTGTTGCAAATATAAAATCCTTGGCCTTAACATAACAAAAAAAAATGTACTTTTAACCCATCATCTTCACAACGGCTTGCTTATTAGCAGCCTCAAAGGAAATGGGAGTCTAGTTTAGACTGTGAACTTTTTTTTCTCTTCTCAGTTGCCTCCAGCTATACAAGGGTCTCATCCGCCATGTATGGAGAAACTGGCACATATTGTGGGGCGGGGGGTGTCTCTGGTTTTACCCGAGCTTTTGGACAGGGTCGATTCAAATGCCAAAAGGCTTATAAACGTTCTGTACTATTCCAGTTCACGTTGAACAATCTATCTCTGCTTGCGCGATTTTGGTGTTCGAGGGAAACTTATCACTGCGTTACACCATCTTTACGATACCCTCATTAGCAGAAGGGTGCTGTATCTTTGCCGCAATGAATCTTTGTGTTGCATTGAGATAAATCAGGCTAAGTTCGCTGTGGTGCTGTCCTTCTTTCCCACCCACCTTGGTTCTATGAAATATTCTTCTTCCATTTTCTGTATTTCTGCTGAAATTTAATCCTCCTCACTCTAGTTTGCGTCTGAGCCTCATATGTGTAATTTGCGCTATAGGGTGAACTTTTGAGGCGTACTAACAACCCCTACTTGAATAGGGCTCTGCCCGTGATGGTGGTGACAACTGTAATGTATATATATATGCTATATTGAATCGTTTGCTCCATTAGTCATTTTTCCCCATTGCAATGTTTGTCTTCCTCCCTCAGAATAGCATGGTGCATATAAATAGCCTGCCCATCAGTACAGTATAATTTATTATTTATATATAATATATATATATATATTATATATATATATATATAATTAAATAGTATATATATATATATATAATATATATATATAGTATATATATATATTAATTTATATATTTAATTATTAAGTCTATTTTTTTTATAATAAAAGAACAAGGGTGTGGGACTGTTCATCCTTGCTTACAATTAAAAACTGTTCCCAACCATGTTGCTATTTATTATTATTATTATTATTATTATTATTATCTATTATTATAATTATTATTATTAAATTATATCTATAATAACACTTATTATTATTATTTATTATTATCATATTATTATTATTATATATTTATTTATTATTTTACTATGTATAAAAGTTGTAAAGGATATATTTTTATAATTATATTTTATATATATATTATATTTATTATATATAATTATATATATTTAATATATATAATATATATATATATATATACCTACATATATATTATTCTATATAATACATACTATATCACTTATATATTATAGTATATTATATAATATACACTATATATTATTATATAATATACTATATATTATATACTACTATATATATATACTATATATCAATATAGATATAATATTATACATATATATATATAATACTAATAATACACTATATATAATATATATAATATATACTATATATATGATATATATTATATACTTATACTATATATAATAATATATTATATTACTATATTATATTATATAATACCTACTATAAAAATATCTTTAAAAACTATTATATATATTATTTATATATTAATATATATATTATATTATATATATATATATATATACCTATTTATATATATATTATAATATATACCTATAATATATATATCTATATTATTATCTATATATTTATATATACTTATATATTATCATTATTAATATTTAAAACGCTTTTGGAGACGAAATTGATGATATTACTCTAATTTATTTTCATTTTCGGTGTGGTAGCGTAACTTTCTCAACTGCAAGTTTTACTTTTTCGCATTTTCTGGGAAATTTTTTTGTTTTTGTCTTTTTTCTTGTGTAGTGTATCTGTGTAGAGTTTCTGTACACATACACAAAGGTATATGGTTTTACCTGAATTCAATATAAATGTGTACAAATCTTTCCATCTCCTGTTTTGAATGTTATCCCATTGGATATTAAATGTAACTTGCATTGATTGACGCCGTATAAAAGTGTGGTGAACAATGTAAAAGATAGACTGAGAAAAACGTATGTTCCTTTTACACTGTTTTCCATAGCAGAGTTTACTTCTGTGTCTATAAAAATGTTGTGCATATATATTTGCATTTTGTAGTTTAAATATTAATTTATTTAAAGTTTATCACCTTCCCGTGTGATATATTTCAATGTGGTTTATCATATCTTTAAATAATAAAATCGATCATTATGCTTGATTTACGCGCTCAAGAACCCAATATTTTTTTTTTTTTTTTTTTTTGCTTTTTTCCTTTTTTTTCACACCAAAAAAAGATTGAAAATAATAATTAAATGTTGAAAAAAGTGTTATTTATATTTTTATGTGTTCCAAATTCGTCAATCTGGCTGTAAGTAGCAGAAGATTTTACATGCATCTTTTGTATCCTGTCTTCAACGAATGATTCGAGGTAAAGTTTGTTTTTTTAATAATATTTTCGTGCAGTTGCAGTATATTAAGCATTTTATTTATTAATATATTTTTCACAGTTTAATATTTATTTTTTAATAAAGTATTTAATAAATTTATTCTTAAATTTATTACATGGTGTTTGCAATATTTCTATCTCTATGCAAAGTCTTCAACGTTGCATTTTGAATAGAAAACGCGCTATTGGCGATCAGCTGTTTTGTACACGCGCACAAATAAACATTCATTTTCTGAATTTCATAATTTTGGATTGGTAATGAAATATTTTTATTTAGTTTAAGACAAAACGAGACGTCTATATATTACAAATTCTAATATTTTAATATTTAAATTTTTATTTATTATTATTTTTTTTCTCAATATATATATATATATATATATATATATATATATATATATATATATATATATATATATATATATATATATATATATATATATATTGATATAATTATAGTTATAAATATATATATTGGCTTTCATTTACATATGAAGCATAATTATTTTCTTTACTGACTAATATGATGATTGAGCATATTTTTTTTTTTATTTTTATTTTTTATTATAATATTTTTAATATATCCGGGCTTATTACTTATACACTGTTTGCAATATTTTTCTATTTAATTTAGTAGTAATATTTTGGATTCAATACTTCTATTTACTAAGTTGTCAGACGTCAGGCAGGGATAATAAATGGGAATTAAACAATGCAAAATTGGGACTTAATCTTAAAATATAAACGAAACTTGAGTTCAATTTGGTGCTTCTCTTAGTTGACCAATTAGCATGTTGTTTGTAAAATTTCTCATAGAGAAAGGTGACGGGCATATCATAAGAGTCACATACGAGATAGAATCTTTTCAACCGTGGTTAACATAAGTCACCGCCATTATCCAGAAACTGAATCGTCTGTGTTGGATATCACTATCCTGGGGGCCTGGCCGAGGAATGTTTGCTGAGATATAACAAGTAAGTTTGGATGATGCTATATGACATGACATTATGGTATACAAAATATGACTTGAATCAATAGATCAATAGATTAATAAATCATGGGTGAGGTGTTGAGGGTGTTGAGGGTGGTTTGATTTACTGATTTAATGCTTTAGAGTATGTATAAACGCAAAATTTTTACGTTATAAACATTAAAAGCATAAATATAAAACGTCTATTTGCATTGTCGAGGTAACGGGTGCATTTCAAAACAGTGGTTTTTATCGTTCATTTGGTATAGCTATAAAAACGTTTTGTTGTCTCATTATCTAGTGTTAGGTAATACAGGATAATATTTAAATATTTTATTTTTAAAAGTACTATATTCCTATATATATATATATTATTATATATATATATATATATTATATATATATATATAATTTATATATATATATATATTATATATATATATATAGTATATAAATATATATATATATATATATATATATATATATATATATATATATATTATTGATATATAATATATATTTATATATTATATATATTATATTATATATATATATATATTATATATATTAATATTAATATAATTTAATAAAATATTTTTTATATATTATATTATATATTATATATATATATATATATATATATAAATCATATATATATATTGGCTAACGGTTTAGGTGAATCTTTTTGAAATGTGCAAGCTCTCGATAATTACAGGAGCCGAAGCTCGAGCATTTCTCGAAAGGGAAAGAGAATGAAGGAGAGAAAGTTGCTAAAGAGATTGAGGTACAAAAGATTGCGGCAGATTTGGAGGAAAAGAAACTCAAAGCAAAACAAGAATGTGAAGCAGAAGAGCGAAGAGCGAGGTTAGAATCTGACGCAGAGGAACGCAAAGCAAAAATGGAAGCTGACAAGCATGCAAGAGAATCAGAAGAAAGAATGTTGAAAATGAAATTAGAAGCGGAAGATAAGCAACGCCAGCATGAAGCTGCAACTAGTACTACACAAAGATCTCACTCCCCAGAAAATTCCACCCGTTCAAATAAATTTACAAAGCTTAAGATACCTAATTTCGATGAGAAATTAAACAATATCGAAGAATATCTAACTCTGTTTGAAAAACAGGCTATCGCTAACGATGTCCCCAAAGAAAAGTATTCGCATGTGCTTGGGTCATTCTTGACAGGCAAGGCCGTCAAGGTGTACAATGATTTCTCGGTAGAGGATGCATCGAACTACGAAGATTTAAAAAAGGCTCTTTTAATAAGGTATGACCTGACAGAAAGCGGGTATTGCGCCAAATATAAGTCGATTGCACCTACAGATGACGATAACCCGAAAGTATATATGAGAAAAATCTTCGATGCTTTAAAGAAGTGGATTGTCGCGGCTGATGTAAAGATGACCGCAGATTACTTGATAAACATTTTTACAATAAATAAATATTTGAATACTATCCCTAAAGACTTAGCTACCTTTTTGAAGGAGAAAAATGGAAAAGACATGCAAGAAATAATTAAGAGTTCTGAAAATTATTTACAGGCGCACAAAATGAATTTAGTATCGCGTCAGAGTCAAAGTCAAAGTCACAGTCACAGTCACAATAATAATAATAATCAAAGCTATCGAGACAGACAGACGAGTAATTACCACAGGAACAGAGATAATAGTAAAATAACCAACCAACAAACACCAGGACCACGGAACAACGGAGCCAGAAACATTGCAGGAGGCAATGAGAGGCGCGATAGTCGCCGAAGCAGCAGTGAGCCGAGGAGCATTGTGACCTGTTACAAGTGCTCGAAGAGGGGTCACATGGCACGAGATTGTCGGGCACCGCCCTATTTCAACAACTATAGTAGAAATTCAAGCTCTAACAACAATTGGCAGAGAGATGATGGGAAGAGCACAGTGGCGTCCGCGGATCTTTCCGTTGATGGACAAGTCTTGACAAAGTCAAGTGAAGAGCCATCCATTCCCTCAGATTTTTGTATGGTGGGTGACACCGAAGGTTACTCGCACCACCTACCTATTACTTACGGCTTAGCCAATGGATTTCGCGTTCGTTTGCTAAGAGACACAGGATGTAACGTACTAGTGTTGCGTGAGAAATTTGTGCCGAAGGAAAATTATACCGGCAAGTATGCATCAATGAGATTGATGGATAACTCAGTGAAGAGAGTCCCGCTCGCAAACGTTGTATTGGACACTCTATACTTCGTGGGAAAGACGAACAGCGGGGCAGTCTTGCCAGATGTGATGATCTCATTTTGCGGCAAATTGAAGGGCATTACCCCGTTCACCACAAGCAACGTATGGGAAGACTATGTAGATCTTGGTCCTCGAAGTGAGCAAGACGTGACAGCCCAGAAGGAGCTGCTGTTCCCCATCGTTGAGAAGGTTGATGAGGATTCTGAAGATGAATCGTTGGATAGGCAAAACGCCAGCCCTACAGATCAAATTAATAGAGAGGCGAGCGCGGAGAATGAAAAGTTATCAAATTTGTTACCATCGTGTGAGGAAAATATACCATCAATTGAGGAGCATACAGATTACCCTGTGGAAGCACATGTGTGCGTTGAACCGAATCCGAATAGAGAATATAGTGCCGAAGATTTTGTTGTTCAAGAGATAAAAGATACTTATGTATCCGATGTGCCAATAAATAGTTGTAGTAAAGATTTCAATGTATCTGATGTGCTGGGTGAGTTGCGTTGCGGAGCGGTGCGGTTCTGATGCACGGTCTTCTGGTGTGATTCGGTTGTTGTGTGGTGTGAAAGTTGTGGTGTTTTGACATCCCAAATATTTAGAAACATTATTTACCAATAATAATTATATTTTTATTTATAACTTTTGAAGTTAACTTTTAACCTTTGTTTTTTCATTCTGTTAAAAGATTAACAATTTTTTAAAAGATAAACAAAGAGATTAAAGGAAAAAATTCAAGATTAAAATTTTTTAAAACTTTGAAATTCAAAATCGAAATCCAAAAAGATTATTAAGATACTCCTTTTAGAGTAAGGCAAAAATAGAGAATCAAAAGAAAGATCACGAGTTGTTCAATTTTATTAAAAAAAGAAAAGAATTTTCCACAGGTTAAAACTTATGAATAAAAGGAAATTTGAGAGTGATAATTATTTTTTTTTTTTTAAGTTAATTTTAATTTCAGATTTTTTTCCTATAAAAATAATTTTCTTTTTTTTTTTTTTAATTTCATCGAAGTACAGTAAATTCCTGACTATAGATAAATTTCAACATTTTTTTAAACACATTTTCATAAACTTCACTTTTTAACTTACTAGACAAATAGTATCAGTTTTTTTTACACACAATTTCATAAACTCTATCTTATAACTTTCAAATCAAAGTTATGACAGACTTTTACACACATTCATAAACTCTATCTTTTATATTATTCGACAAATTTAACAGACATTTTTATACAAAATTTCATAAACTATATTTAAGATTCCAAATCAAATATAAAGGAACTTATTACATACCTGTTCAAAGCTCAAACTTTTAAATTATTATTATTCAAATTTAACACCCCTCTTACACAAATTACAAATCATACTTAAAATAACAGGTTACAGATTTCAATTGCTAGATATGTTATACTAATTATATTTTCTCCTTGGTCCTATTTTAAACTCTTGACCCCCAGACAGGGGGTCGTCTTTCTTCGTCGGTATTCCACTTAGAAGGAAACATCGACCTCTCAAACCTTATTACTAAAAATGTATCATATTAACAATAATAAACAGAATTTAACATTATATCATTGGTTAATTAAAGCTCTTAGCAACCAATAAAACACGTTGATATTTTAACAACCTATACAATATAAGTCACTCCTTGTAGCAGAATTTATTCATTAACCGTTCAGCGGTGAATTGGCAAAGACGCCATTTGTACTACGTGTACCGCTAGACAGGATTTTTTTTAAGGGAAGAGCGGGGGGAAGGTTCTGAATGTTCCAGAGTACCGATTTTCTGTTTTTTCCTTGTTTTCATTTGAAATTTTTATAGAAATTTTATTTTCTAAAATTTGGTGTGAAATATGGTATAGTCCTTCAGCCCCAATCACTGATAAGTACCAAATATTTGTAGCATGTACAAAATGTATTACATACTACTATCTGTATCGATTTAAATAATTACTAATTTTAAGATAAAAAAATGCCATTAAAAATCAATGCTTAAAGGTTTGATACTTTTGGTAAATACCTAATTAATGATTTTCAATTTGTTTTTCAATTTAGGAAATAATAATAATAATAATAATAATAATAATAATAATAATAATAATAATAATAATAATAATAATAATAATAATAATAATAATAATAATAATAATAATAATAATAATAATAATAATAATAATAACGGAACTTCAAGTGTATACTATTATCTAATATAATACAGTTAAAGCAAAATAATAATCTTTAATAAACATCAAATTAATTTTTGAAACTGTCGACTTTCTTCTCAAATGGCCACTTGGAAGTCATCTATGGAGAACTTTCTACCTTGAAAGCTAATTCATAGAAACGATTCAAGTAAGAGCTTGAGACTTTGAGTGTGAGCTCTTTGCCATCAAAATCTCCAAGCGATCCTAATCTCCCTTTTAATATCTCGTACAACAGACAATTTATTGCTAGTAATTAAGCTGATAATAATCTAATTATCACAAGAGACCGAAAAGTAGAAAAGTTTAATGATAATTTCTGTTCTGTTTAAATGAAGAAAATGAAAACTGTTTTGTTGCGAGGAGTTAACTTACAGTAATTGCTTTCGAAGTTGTACGAATGAAATATTTAATACAGCAACAATTTCTATTTCTAAATATGACACAAAACCTGTAAACCAGATGCAAATACTTGCCATGCAAGTACTTTTACCGTTTGTTAATAATAATAATAATAATAATAATAATAATAATAATAATAATAATAATAATAATAATAATAATAATAATAATAATAATAATAATAATAATAATAATAATAATAATAATAATAATAATAACAATAACAATAACAATAACAATAACAATAACAATAACAATAACAATAACAATAACAACAACAAAAACAACAACAACAACAACAACAACAACAACAACAACAACAACAACAATAACAATAACAATAACAATAACAATAACAATAACAATAACAATAACACAACAACAACAACAATATTAACAATAACAATAATAATAATAATAATAATAATAATAATAATAATATAGCAATAATAATAATAATAATAATAATAATAATAATAATAATAATAATAATAATAATAATAATAATAATAATAATAATAATAATAATAATAATGAGTAAAATTAATATATATATATATATATATATATATATATATATATATATACATATATATAGTTATGGGCGCACGAAAAACGCAGCGTTTCACGATAAATGCGAAAACGGTTAAACAATTCAAATCTAACTGAACGAAGCAAC
>JABUQX010068610.1:0-26453 GCA_015478945.1 Trachelipus rathkii | reverse complement strand
GAGAGGACAGGCGCCCAGCTACACAAGCACACTTCCCAAAAAAACACGAGGAAGGAAGCCATCTGGGCCACTGGAACCTCCGGACCGTTTATAGAATAACTCCCCCAGTAATCTCATGTACTCAATCATGAGTAAATGAACAGGTACGGAAAGAATGAATTGGACACCTCAGCAGAGGGGATATAACTGACGAACAGGAGAGAGAGGCAGCACGAATCAAGATACCAAAGACGATCAGAAAAAACATATAGATGAAAAGGAAAACGACCAAAGAGAATTAGCTTTCAGAAGGGTGATTACCAGCAACAAGAAACCGGTCGACGGAAATAAGAAGAGGGACAAGGCGAGATTTACAAGAAATTTATTGAGATAAAGTCATATATATACTAATATATATATATACATAGATAATATATATAATATTATAATATATATTCAATATACTATATATATATTATACCTAACATAAAATAACCCTATTACTACACTCATAAAACATACCATAGCATTACATACATATGATATACATACTAATAAAATCTATCAATATAATATATACTTTACTACTAATATCACCTACTACTTACTATAGCTACATATATCATAATAATATATTATACAATATATAATAATATAATATACTTCATATATATAATATATATATAACACATACTATATGTTAATACACTATATATATCATACTACAACAATATATATATAATATAGGACCTATATAATATATATAATATATTATAGATATATAATAATTATATACATATAACTAATAATATATATATTATATATACCATAATATATAATAACAAAAATAATACATACACCCACCTATAAATACCTAAAAAGCACACCCATAATACATAAAACCTATTTATAAGATAATAACATATATAAATAATATATACTATAATAGGAATATATAATAATATAATATGATATACCCTTATGGAAGTATCCAATAATATATATTATAACCGCTATGAATAATGAACTATATTATATAGTATATAAATATACATACCTAATATATATATTATAAATAATTATATTAATATATATTATATAATATATCATAATATAGAATACTATATATATACTATATTATAAATAATATATTATATTATATAAATAAAATAAATATAATAAATAATATTATATATCATATATATTACTAATATATATACAATATTTTTATATATTATAATAATATATAATAAATATATTAATATATAATAAATATATATATATATATAATACTATACCTATATATATTATATTATACCCAATACTTAATATATATTAATATATATAATACAATAGTATATAATTAAATATATAATATATATAATATAATATATAATATATATATATATATAATATATATATTAAATAAACATCATATATATTACTATATCTAAGCTATAAAAATATCAAGCAGTTGCTATTATCGGCAAATAAGCACACAATTGTAGTGGTGGTTACTAGGACGCATCATGGTAATAAGTTTTGGTTTTATTTTTAAACCATCTTGCAGGCTATTGAACGATCTCTTAGCCATTAATTAGTCAGATAAGATTCGGCAACCACTTTAATATCACCCCTCAAAAAGGCCCCCCAGTTAGCAAAGGTGTATTTATCTCCTTTTTATTGATGTATATCATATTATATCTTATATTTGATGGGTTTTTTATATTATCTACAACCTCATGAAAGAAAGAAAAGGAGATATATCAATTTATTTCGGGCACCTTATATACCTAATTAATTAATAGTATTGAATAAAATATATATCGTTATAATATGGATTTTTAAATTTATCATCATCTGTAATTATATAGGAGTCATTGCTCTCAAAAGACAGGCCGAAAAAACCTAGCAAAAAGATTTACCCTGTATAACTTGGTTCTAATGACACCCGGAGAAACAAACACTCAAGAACTTAAATGCCGCTCTCTTGATACAACCAATCAAGGGAAACAATCCAAAAGGAAAGAAAAAACAAAACCAATTATATAACTAAAATTTCCAATTCAGAACACACTCCATAAAGAGAATGAACCACAAACCAAGAACCGCAAAAACAAACATCTATTGATAACGGAAAATTCCTTTTCACAATTCTAGTTAAACTTTATGGAATATCTACAATGATCCGACCTATATCGGATCAAGATAATTCACATAATGCGACCTTAATCTCCTCACCAAACTATCAAAGTCACGACAATCCTCGGAAGTGGAGCAATCTATGGCACGGTAATTACTCACAACAAAAGATGCCATATCTATAATATTTATAGCTAAACCGTTAGTTATTTACATAATAAATTTAATTCTTCGCATCACCTACTTAAATATTATAGATTTATGTCTAACTTTATACTATAGAAACACAACGAAAGTAGATCGCCACGTACCCCTAGAATGAAAACATAATTTTTTAAGTTGTACCCCTATAAGGGTCGATCAGTAATAATAATAGATATATTAATATAATATATAATATAATATAAAATAAAGATAACTAATATATTATATTATAATAAATAAATATATATATATTATATATAACTCTATAATATATATAACTACAAAAAAAACATATATACGATATATATAATATATAATAATATTATATATAGTATAGAAATATAACCATATAATGAATATCACAACTACGCGGACAAAACTTTTAACTGCTCACCGATAAATACAAGCTAAACTCTTCTCATTATGTTAAAAGGTTTGAGGTGAGGGGGGTTATCACCGTCAGTGGTAACAATACATGCGTGTGGCGAAAACTCTAAATGGGACATAATGGAGGAGTACCACACAATCAAAACTTACGAAACTCCCGAAGAAGATTACGCTTATAGGAGAACAAAGATGGCAAAGACACCAGCCAAACTAACGAAAATGGAAACCCTATGCTGCTACCAGATTGGAATAGCTCTATGCACAACAAAAAATAACAATATCAAACAACTGAAGACCAATCAGCTAAGACGAAGAAGAGAGGAACAGATCACCATAGGACGCATAATCACACCACTGTCCGACGAAAAACAAGCAAGCCAATTCCACGAAGACAAGACGTGGACTCAATACAACTTGGAGACGGTCAAAACCAAATCGACGGTCATACAAATCCTATCGTCGATTCAGGAGAAGAGACATAGCGAGCAACCAGTAAGCGACATGGATCAAAGATCGCACTGAAGGGCAACGTCGAGAGAGATGACAGAATAAATCCTCGATCTGGCCAGTGCGTTCAGTGGATTGTTTCCAACACAAGAGCGCTGCAGCTACAACACACGAGGCTCCCGTGAGGTCAGACATGTGCCACATTTCCGAGCGATACAAGTGAGAAGACGACAGAAAATGAAATTATGACTGGAAAAGTACAGGTATTACAAGGTACTGCACATCGGCCCTCTTCCTGTCAATGGGAGACATCGGGTTGACAGATTTCATTTTTTCACAAGCGTATTTTGGGAGGAAGATTTGAGAAACCGTCACAAAATGAGCTCTAAGGTTCCAACTAGCATGGACCAGAAATGGACGTCGGCCGAATAAAATTTGGAGACGTGCAGAGTGAAGCACTTTTCGGCTTGCAAAGTCTCACCAGGGATTCCTTTTTGCAAGACGACTCCTGTAGATGGTGTGGGACAAGGCATTTGTTTGAGGTGGCTTGTACGGGCAATTGCATATCGTGCCCGCTGAGGAACGCTGACGGCTGAAAGGTGTGCGGAAGACATCCTATCAGAGATTATATAGTGACCTTTCGCATACCTTCATTTGCGATTCCATTTTTACTGTCACTCCAATAACAACGCCACACAAGCATTACTGCACAGGTAATCCAACGGGTCCTAAACAAGGTAGGAATCAGACTCCATGAGCCATATTCTGCGAGCGAACCGGACATGAATCCCATTGAGTGAACATGTTATGGGACTGTTTTGGTAGCGTTGTATGCGAGCCCCATCGAAACTGTGAACAATGCTCAGGTCTAACACTCAGGGAGCTGCAACGCCTTGACAACATCCCGCGGGATGACCGAATCTCTAAGATTTCATTTCATCAATGCCGAATAGCTTTGGAGGAAGTTGGAAGGGCCAGAGGGGGATCACAAACCACATTATTAGACCACCGTTTCATTATGCCTGTATTTAACATTGTAAATTGTGAAATATTTATATTGGGTAATAATCTTCCATCCCAATGTATTTTCGTTTCTTCTCTTATGCAATTTAATTCGCGTACAAACTTCTCATCTTTTAAAAATGTTATAACCTTAGTGCAAACCTTATCGAGTTAGGTAATGAACCAGAATAAAATCAAACCTGAGTGCCCTAATTATCCCCAAAGATTTACATGGTGATGCACGTCAAATTTTGCCCGCGAGTTAAAATATATATATAATATTTATAATAATATAATATATAATATAGTATATAGATAATATATATATCTGTAAACTTTGCCAAACGAGCTCAGAAAATAAAATATATAAATATAATACTAAATTATATAAATTATAGAAATACAGATAAGATTTATTACTGTATATATATAATATATATAATACATATAATACTTATATATAATAATATTATATAATAATAATATATAATATATATATAATAATATATAATATATATATATATATATATATATTATACATCGCAGCTCACTTGATTACAAGAGTCCATACAACTTCATTCAAGGTTGAATACGTGAGGCTACAGTCTTTGGGCAGTACCCCAAAGTAGTCAAACTAACTTGCGTATCCCCCAGGGTACGCGTGACCCCAACATTCAAAATATGCTAGGTATATGAATGTATTCTATTCACTTGTTATAATTAACATATATCAAAAATTGTATTAAATGTTTTTATTATTTTGTAAACTCTTCCGCAAGGAAATTCTTAAACACGACAATTGCCAGTCAGCAAATCCGTGGGAAAAAAAAGAGATACTCATTTCAGCTGTCTAGTTATAATATTTTCACTTATCCTTATTTAGTTAATTGATGCGAATACTCAAAACGATATACATTTACCAGACTTTAAAGGTAACAAACTAGTCTTCCATTTAGATTTTTGAAAATGCAAAAGCCCTTTTATCCATTTAAAGTATGTTTAGCTTGTTGAAGTATATATGTAGCGACACTCACATAATTGTAACTCTTCACAAGAAATTTGGAAAGTTAAACTAGTTCGTACCTTATGTAAAATTTGCCCGTCAAAACCGGCCAAATTTTTACAATAATAGTTCGACTAATAATAGTATATGAAACACTGAATCTCAGTTATTAAGCATACTCCAGTAGAATACAAAAATCAGAGAAAATAGCAAGACTCGCATCTGTTAAAATATGTACTCTCTCCAGAAACTACACTTCCTCGACCAAGCACTCATCATTTGCAAGAAAAATTATCTTAAGATCACTAAGCGAATAATTCGAAGGAAAAGTTCATGTAAGATTCATTTCTCGATCATCAAGAATTCACGAAAAGAAGAATTCGATAATGGAGAAATTCAGGAAAGCCCGGTTAACTGCTCATATACAACTTATGAAGAGAAAAGACGCTATCACAAAAACGGGTTATGTTATTGCTGTAGCAAATATTTATAATAGACCAATTAAATATCAGTTATTTTAAAATCACAATGATTTTAAAATATCATAAGGCCTTTGCTCTCCAAAGAAGCCACCAACACGGAATCAAAACGTATAATAATACCTCATATATATATATATCAATAGATATATAATATTATAATATATATATATAGAATAGTATATCTATATAATATTATAAATATTATATATATATACTAATATATTTATTATATTATATATTATAAAGTATATAATAATGATATTTATAATTATGTTATTTATTTATAATACCACGAATAGCTCTTATTCCCGAGAGTGACATTGAGTCAGGAAAGATAGTGTTGTAACTGGGTATTGCACCAAGTGAGAAGGTATGCCAGGACATATTTAGGCCGCAGCATGTGAAGGTGTGTATAACATGATGTCATTCTAATTGTCGATTATTAGAGGAGAGTGGGGAGATTTCTGAGATGAATAGCAATGAAGTCGGCGTGTTATACGGAGTGAAGATAGGAGAGTACAAATTGAATATGAGTGGGCGACGAAGGTTGGAAAGGTGATTAGAAAAATAGATGGCATAACAGCCGGGTTAGCACTTTCTGGACTGGGGGGAATAAAACTGACGACTCGAGAGAATTTTCTAGATTTTTATGCGAAGAAGATAATTTGCGTGTAATTACACATTTCGATCAGAGGCACAATGAGTAATACGTAAAGAATAAGGATGAGTTTTATGATAGGATAGAGATAGGTATCAAATCTGAAAAGATATAAATAATTGTTTTGTGGTGAATGATGGGAGCAGGCTTAAAATATGGGATGAATGTTAGACTCATTTAAAGGAGGTTGACGGCATGGAACAATATATCCGATCCAGCTTGCTCATGCTGTCTTAATGAAAAATCAAGAGGACGCCGGGGCCCCATGAATGGAGAGCGGAAAACAAAGAGGAAGGAATGTGTAGAAGAATTAAACAGATAGTAATTAGTGGTAGCAGCGCAGTTATAAGAGCAACAAAGATGTGAGAAGTCATTGAAATAGATGTCAGTTTGAAGTGTAGAAGATGAAAGAGAAAGATGACAAGTCTGAAAGTGCGTAACAATAGAGAGGAAACATTTACTGTAGTAGACGTGCAAAGATATTATACGTGTGGTGATGTGGTTAAGAAAAGAGTAAGAGCATGCCTTGGCTATATTCATTGTATCAAAAATGTGAAAAGAATGCAGTGATACACCAACTTTGTACATAACTCCTGTCACTTCCTTCAAAGAGGATTTATACATCCCAAAAAACTATCCTACCTAGCAATACTACGGTCAAACATTATTAATAACCAATCTATGTTACCATAAGGTCTTCACCCTCACTCATCTTACTAAAGATGCTAAAATTAAATTTCAATAATTCGCTATTTAATAAAGTTCCTAAAGGAATTCATATTTTCCCCACTAGATGTCCCATTTTGGATCGAGTTGTTCACGTTCTTAAACTCAGGGATAGACATGTTACTCAGTCGATTATACGTTTGTAAGTAGATTTCAGCTATGACGCCGGCTACGGCTCCGGTGCTAAGCACCTCATCATGTATCTTCTTCGTCTATGTCCTTTTCCTATTCGTTCCTCATCCACCCTCCATCTTCTTCTATTACGTCTCTCTTATTTCATATTTTACCTTTAATGATTACATCTCTGTTGGGGTGAATAATAATAATTTTAATAATAATAATAATAATAATAATAATAATAATAATAATAATAATAATAATAATAATAATAATAATAATAATAATAATAATAATAATAATAATAATAATAAATAATAATAATAATAATAATAATAATAATAATAATAATAATAATAATAATAATAATAATAATAATAATAATAATAATTCCATTACTACTACCACTATTAAAATTAAACAAGCATCGCAAATTTTCACGAACACCCATTAAATAATAATAATAATAATAATAATAATAATAATAATATATTAATAATAATAATAATAATTTAAATAATAATAATAATTAATGAATAATAATAATAATAATAATAATAATAATAATAATAATAATAATAATAATAATAATAATAATAATAATAATAATAATAATAATAATAATAATAATAATAATAATAATAATAATAATAATAATAATAATAATAATAAATAAGTATCTATTATGGTAATCAAATAACAAAATTTAGTTTTTACTTTCCCATAAGAATATTAATAATAATTAATAATAAAATAATAAATAATACTTACCCAAAAATAATTAGAGAAATGGGTAATAGAAAACAAAAGACAAAATTTAGTTTTTACTTTCCAAAAGAATATTAAATAGATATTTTTAACACCAGTGGTCACAGAACTTTAAAATATTTAACAATGTGTTCAACGATATTACCCATTGACTTGAAAGTGAGGGAAAACAAACTAATTGTTTTTAAAATTATATCATATGGTGTATAAATATTATTCTTATATTCCACTACTCTTTCAAAATACAAAGAACACTCAAATTCAAAATAGTTCATTGTTCCATTTGTATTAAAGCTACCCTCATACAAGTTGAAAATATTTGTTATACAGTTATACTTGATAAATCCATCCTAAAAATAAAACACAAATTTAATAATAATAATAATAATAATAATTAATAATAATAATAATAATAATAATAATAATAATAATAATAATAATAATAATAATAATAATAATAATAATAATAATAAATTTAATTTCACTTCTTCATTAAAGAAGTTTTTCCGTCACTGTTATTTCATAAAAAAGAAGAAAATTATTATATCTTACCAATGAGAGAAGTGGTTTCATCGAGAGCCATATTAAGAGAGTTTTAAGAAAAGTCGCAGCTGAATTATGTAGGAAATTGAAAGCGAGAGAGGGGGAGATAAAGGAGATTAGTTGGACAGAATTAGGATTTTAGGTTTAAGAAGATTAATTAAAATGTATAAATTTAAGAAAAGAAAAGATATGTTTGCCAGATAATGGATAGACTTTAGATTTTTTGAAGTTATTAAGTAAAGGATCAAAGATTTGAAAAAGAGTTTAGTAGCGTAGATAATGAAGGATTTTATGTATACAGAAAATGTCATTAAAAGATAAAAAAAACTATAGTTGTCTAGTTTTTATGGACCTTTGAGATATAATTATGTATTTATTATATTCTCAAAAATATATATATATATATATATATATATATATATATATATATAATATATATATATATATATATATAATATATATATATATATACTATATATCTTGTAGTGAGCATATTGATATTAATATTTCTTAATATTAATTAACATATATTAATATGTAACCTAGTTGTGGTAAAAATATTGAAATAATTATAATATTAGTCCACCCTCAGGATTCTGCACCCACTCGTCTTCAGTTTGACAACGACAGCAGTGGTAATTGATGCCATAACATTTAGATTACCGCTAGATATCAATTAACTCCAAATATCAGCTGCATAAGTAAAACAAGCCCTATGTGTGCATCTGTCTACATATGAGCTCAAATCATTAGACAACTTAGAAATAAAAAATCAGGGCATGTGTGGCAGTCGAAAGTCGGCGGAAGACAGTCAGTATGGAGTCGGCAGCCGCCTGGAATGTCAACCCGGGCTGCAAGATGTTTACCACGCGGAGTCGGAGTCGGAAGGCGAGAAAGTACGGCGAGTCGACCCCCCAAAATCTCACTGTGCAAGTGGAGTCGGAGTCGGCAGTCGGCAGTCGAGCCAGACATAAACTCCTCACCCCTGTGTTAAATGGAGTCGGTAGTACGGAAAGTCAAGGCACGTACGAACAATTTGGACAAAGAGCTCTTCATGGGGATTATCTCGAATTTTTGTGCATATTTATTTATAATATTATAATATTATTATTTATTATTATTATTAATTATTAAATATTATTATTATTATTATTATTATCTTATATTAAATCTTATCCATTATTATTATATAATATATTATTATTATTATTTTACTATTATTATTATTATTATTATTATCATCTATTCTATCTATTAAACTTACAAAATTCAGTTATAATCTCTCGTACGGACAAGGGAAAAGTTTATTGTTTGTTTATTGAAAATCTTAATGAAAAAAACTATATACTAGTCCCTATATATCATATAAAGCTATATATACTAAAATAAATAACATATCAATACTAAATAATATATATATAATATATATCTAGTATTACTACCACCCTTAGATATATATATATATATACTACTATATACCATATATACTACCTATAAACTATACACAATAAATATAACATAACTCACGTCATATACTATATACTTAATACTCATATATATATATAATATACTATATACCTATAATAATTATATACTATATACATACCTATAATCACATAATATATACTATAACCTCAGACACTACACCACCTATAAAAATATAACTACTATAATAGTACTAATAATCATATATACATATAATAAAAAATACACAATCTATATATATATCTCATATATAATATATACCCTACATATAACTCATATATAACAATCTAATCACTATTAACAGTATTTCCCTTCTATCATATAAAAATATAAATTATATCATATATATCATAAACCCTATATATATATATATATCACTAAACATCTATCATCATATAAACTATCATAGTATATATATAAACTAACGCTGATAAATCACACCTATAACTCAATACCTATAAATTATACCAAATAATCCTATATCATACTACCTAATATACTATATATACTAGCTGGATAGATTACAACTAATCATACCGATATACTATATACCTCTATCATGCTACGTCTAACTACATAATAAAATATAAAATATATATACTATTATATCAGTGAACATACCATATACTTATTCTATCTATACAATTATCCATACTGATTATCTATATATTATATATATTATATATATACTATAATTATTATAATAAAAAATATCCTAATAATATAAATAAACAACAATATATCAATATATATAAATAATATATAAATATAAAATTCTTACAAAATATAAATATATATATATATACCTATAAGATAAATAGATATAATATATATATCATCTTTCCTTTAGGTTTTCCCCAAGACTGGGAGGTTTAAAGCCATATATATATACAGTGTAAGGTGTAAAATCGGGACAATGTCATCGGAGAAAGAAATAGTATAACGAGTGTAGCAATAACAATGAACGCCAAGTTATAATTAAGAAATAAGTCCAAGCAAAACCTGACCGCCCTTCTATACCATATTAATGAAATAATACGCGACTAGCTTCAGAAAAAATCCAACCCTAGAACTCTCGAGGGACCGCGACCCCCTCAACTAGGGCATATCGTCATGAATGTAGGGTTCATCCCTGAGCCAAGGTGTAGGGCTCACACACCACTACTCCCCTCATCAAAACCCGCCATCTCTGCCTATCATGTACCAATTCATTCCAGAGTCACTCTCCAAACTCAACATTTCTCTCCGGCAGACATTCCTTTTACTGACCATTCCACTTTTCTTCTGTCATCCCAGACAGGTTTTAACGAATTCTCCAGCACCACTCCGACCACAAATACATCAATCGCGTTAAACCAACCGCAGGACTATCATTCATCCTATTCCACGTGACCAAACCCATCTCAACAAACGTACATTCTGGCATTATATTCTCATTTATCCCTTTAACTTCTTCACACCCACAACTCTCTAATACGTTCACTCTCATTTTTATCCCAATTCTTCTCACACCTCTACACACGCCCCAGAATTGTCAGTCTGAACAATCAACTTTAGATCCTATGCCCTCTTCTATTCCAGAATCATAGTCTCGACTACTATCACATTTAGACCATCAGGTCGACCCGGTAAAACTACCCCCACACCTCCCCCTCATGAAAAGACCCTAGAGCTCACTCCAAGACGTAAGTCCTATATTTTACATCGCACCCAACCGATGTAAATGACCGCCCCACTTTCCTTGCCATTCAACAACTAATTCCTTACTACACTCACTGCATCAATCGCGTTTCCCTTCTTCAGTCCAAACATACTATCACTAAATATTTAAACTAGCATACTTGTTAGATGTTCACCATCTAACATAACTTCACACCGAGGACATGTCCCTCACTCACAACTAAATCTTAAAACTGGCTTTTCTTACCCGTTTACAAATTTTACAAACCCCTCCTTTTACCAAACCCTGCGCAAAATTTCTACCAAATCTTTCTCCAGAACTCCCATCTTTAGATTGCTATCCAACCACAAAACCCAAAACTCATCCGCATATAACTGAGGCTAAGGGCCACCCTCTCCTATCTCACCTCATTCTTTCCATCATTCTAACCACCAGTCCCTCGTTATCCCTCTTCAAATCTAAACTGTCTTCCCTCAATAGCCCAATACTAAAACTCTACAAATACCTATACACTGGTATTATTACTATATAAAAATATATATATATATATACCCTATAGTAAGGAAATACACATAACATAATATATACTATATAAATTACAGGCTTAATAATCATATATATAATACTACCTAAATAAAATACTACTCACCGTACTCTATATAGAAAAATACATCACAAAACTATAATATAATATATATTAACCTAACACCCTCCCATAATTTTATACAATACCTCACACAACCTAAATACCTACACATTATAATATCGATCCACTATAATATACACCGACAAAGTAATTATAGTCATATGAATTTCTAACACTTTTTTAAAGTTACAACTTTAGATGACTTAGTAACTTATTTAAAATAGTTTAATTTTATAAAAAAAAACATAAAAATAATATAATTTTTAAATTTAAAAAAAAAAAAAACAACAAAAAAAAAAAAATTCTGCCCAATACAAAAATTGAGAAAAATCGTAAAAAAATACCTTAAATGCCAATAATTCGATTTAAAGATAAAAACAATTTGTTTACACAGAAACTAGAAAAAACCCTATCGATATAGATTATGTAATGTATTGCGAAACCTAGCATCACTCACTCTCTTCTCAAAAGTGTATTGACTGTTACGACGAGGACGCATCATTTGAAACCATTCCAACGTATGTAACTCCAAAATGAATAACAGAAATGCTAGCAAATTTTGAAGATTAGGTATATCATTGGAAAAAAGGTGAAAGGTATATAATCCCTTTCACCTTCATACCAAAAATCCAAAGCAGTAATACCAGAAAAAAAAAAAAATCCGACTAAACAAATATTAAAATGTTGTTACCCTGTAAACTCTTAGTAAGCACAACAAAGCTGAAAAGATCCTCCATCAGACATTTAATAGATGTTCATCCTCTAAATACTTAACTTAGTCAGAAAGTCAGAAATATTTATTCTCGTCTGAGCCGAAGCCGGAGTCGGAACGTAGTCGAAGCATCGGGATGTCAAGAAAAACTTCTTTAGTAGCCTCTCTTCAAGTGGAAAGAACCGGAGTAATCGTGAAGTCTAATGGAAAGGTCAGAAAAAAATCGACAACTAAGTCTCCGAATTTAAAATGAGTTGCGGTGTGATTCGTGAGAAAATTGTCATTAATTATTGCTCCTCAACAGACCGCGCTGTGCGTTATAATCAACAGTTAACAATGAAATTTTATGTCGCTGCGCTAGTAAATCATACTACTTAATAAATAATAGTAGATAGATAAGATACTACGTTGTACCTATTAGTGTACTCATACTGAAGTCACTATACTATAACTGGTATACACCCACTATAATGGAACGACCCGGCGCTAAGTGGACCTACTAAGTATAGTTAAATCTAGAAGAGGAGCTAATAAGACAATATACGCATGAATGAAATGACCTATGATATAGCTTAAGATATACAATAAAGTAGTAAAACTAATAATAATTAAATGCTGTATCTATGTATAATATATCTAGATAATCAACCCACTAGCTTATAAACGTACAAGATTATCACAGAGATTAATATAGATCACTATCTCATATACTTAGTAATCATATTACGAAAGGTGAGGTGAGAATGAGTAAAAATATATATACCTACTACCTGAGGTAGAATACAAGACAGAGACTACTGATGCCACCTCACGAATAAGACTGAACCCTATATAATTAGTACTTATAATATATATACTACTCACGGAAATATGCACACATATAATAACGGTATAGTAGAGTAATAGTGACTAAAATAGGGCTCATGAACTAAAAAGACACGGTCAAATTAGGGGTCAACTCCGAACCTAACAAGTGAGTGAGCGGCTAGGTAGTAGTATCATACGCTCACTAGCACGCGCCCGCGGAACCTTAAGAAATTAAGCGCGGGTAAACCTACTCCCATGCTGTATACAGTAAACTTTATTATAGAAATAAATAGGTAGGCGTACACGCGGACGACGGCGGTATATAAAGTAATACGAATATATAATATATAATATAACCTCCTAGACAGGCATAATATAAGTATAGATAAAGAGCAGGGATAAAGAATAACCAGTATGATAAATGATATAAAAAGTAAGAAAGCTTAATAATAATAAATAAACTGAGACCAATATATTAATATGATACAATATAATAAATATAATAAAAATAATAATAGAAAATTGACAATAGCAATAACTCACAACCTCAAAATAAATAAACTAAAGAATAATACAAATAAGTAAATAAAATAAAACACGCCCAAAAAATAATGATATGAGAAATAACCATATAAATATTATAGTATTAATGAATTACTGCTCCCCAATAATTTCACGAGAGGCTAGACGCGGATGGCTAACACAAAACTAATCTGATTTGCCTTCCATTACCAAAAATATTATAATACATTACAAACTGGTTTCAGTTATTCCTACGATATCTTCATTTCTATATTGAAGAAGCTCTCTTTACCAATAAGTCAATCACCCCAAAATCCCCTTTATAAAGGTGTGTAGATACTTATTCCAAGTTTTCTTTTTACCTGTTAGTGAAATTCCAGGAGGATTAAAATAAGATATTAATTTAAAATACCTTATTTTAATATTCGGATTTTTTTATAAGATAACGGCGGTTCTTGTTTCGTTGTCGAATTATACTTAGAGAATAATGATCCATTTAAACTTTCCGGCCTCCCGGTTCTCAAAAAAATTCCTGTATATGTACCCATTGTATTTTAACATTAAACCACTTTCCTCACACTCAATTTCTCTCCCACTCGCACTTCATCACAAATAAATGTAAACATTGCCCAGTCAACATGCAATTTCGTCTACAAAATTAAGAAATAACTGAAATAAAACAAGAACAAGATAAAATAAAAAAACAACATTCACCTGACAAAAAAAAAGCACGACATATAAAGTTGAACATACTTCTCATACAAATAACTAATACTCATAGTAGATATATTAAAAAAGCACTAAATTAAATCTCGCTACTTCTTATTTTTGGAACGCAACCCCTAATAAAATCGTAATTTCTAAGAAACAATTAAATAGTGTCTACACGTAAAGAGTACATAATAATTCTAGAAATTACTAATCATACCATACATTCAACTCTCCAATAACACAAACGCCATTATTACCATCAACAATAAATCTGAATAAATGAGCAAAACAATGGAAACAAAGTACTTATACAATAAAAAAAATAATCACATAAAACATATATTCCATACATAGAGAACAACGAGGAAAAAAAAAAAAAATACCACAAAAAACACAAGAAAAACATTATACATACTAAGGACCAACCGAATCAAAATTAATCCCATAATGTAATTATAATAAAAATACAACCAAAAATAAAAATAATATAACTATATATTAATAAAATATATAAATCTATATATTAGACTAATAATATTAATATATATAAGTGTAATATCAAATACTATAACTAACCTCTATATAATATATAGTAAAGTATATATTGATGAGGTAATAAATTCTTATGCCAGAATGCAAGAAATGATAGGAAATTTTGATCGTGAATAGAGGCTGATATGAGAGGCAAATTTATTCACAGTAATATCTTGTGGTCCGGTGATGACTTTAAAGCAGTTCCCCTCTTAAGAGACTTGCATTCCCATGATTGTGCAGCTTCGAAAAACAGAGGACAAAATTATGTGAGAATTTTGGACCAAATACGACAAAAACTTTTCACGTCATATCCAGCGAACATTTGATTATTGTAACAAAAAAAAACACCCATAAGAAAGGAAAATTAAAGAACAATAAGCTAAATCTTACTACTTCAATGGGAGGAAGTAGATAAGTATTAAAGATGTGCTTAATAATGCTGAGATAAGTGAAAGGAGAGAAGGGGGAAACCAATATATTTTCTCAACGTCGATAATCATGTCTCAAGGTAAATTCCAAGAAAGAGTAATTATCAGCCCGGACCAGATAAGATTATTGTCATAGTACTCTATGGATTGTTATGCAAAAAGAGATCAGAATCTGGATTTCACAGAAATTGAATCCATACATAGAGTATTTGAAATATCTTAAATTACAAAATTGGTAATTAACAATGTAAAAATTCATTTAGAAAATATTAGAAATAAAATGAGAATAAATAAAACATTTAATCAAATAACATCCAAAACGGATCAAACAAACATAATTATCAAAAATTAACATTCTGAACCCTCCATATCAAGAAAAAATTATCAAAATCATACCAAAAAGTCAATAACTGGCACACCAAATCCAATCTCATGTCAAGTATAAACCACGTACTATAAGCAAAACTAAAAATGTAATCTTCTCACAAAAGACGAAAAATTCAATCAAACAAGTGTGCAACTTGTTTAACCGGCAGATAAAATATTTGTTAGTTCTGATAAGATTCTTGTTTGAAAAGTTTAAAACTTTAAAAAAATGCTTTTTTCAATTAATTGAAAGCATTACCATTTTCATACCCCATCTTCAGAAAGTTCGTTATACCCGTCCAACTTCAACAGACACACAAGCCTCTCTAGACAAATTGAGAAGCTCTAATAGATATGTCCATATAATATGAACTTGATAGGGCACATAATGTCGTACTTATTGAACACTTGCAAAGATTTGTGCTCCAAAGCAATTCACTGAATATAATTATACGCAGAAATAATGGATAGAAATATAATAAAAAACGACTCTTGAGCAAAAATGAGTTCAGTGGCAGAGCGATTTCGGGATTAATTGGCATCTTGCACAATCACCAAAATACAAAAATCTTATTATTGCGCGCGTGATTCATTTTAAGTGCCAGTTCACTAAGCATTCTATATTATTATTTTACGAATGTGAACTGAAGCAAAGTTCTTTATAAGTGAATAAACACCCTCGCAACTCTATGGCTCAAAACGCACGTGAAATAATTACGAGGAATAACTAATCTGCAATAACTATTACAGAGAAAGATGAAAACCCAATTTGACGACGCTAACATGAACACTCCAAAAAAAAAAAGAACCACTCCTGCAGGAAGCAACCTATTTAATTCTCTCTATCTCTCCTATCTTCTAAAATAATTGAAAAAATCGCCTGATTTAATAATAAGTGACACGCATCTGACCCGACAGAAAGTCAACTATACACACTGAGTGCAAATAGCCATAAGACACAATACCAACCATTCTAGCAATATTGAAATATCAAATGTTTTCAAATTACAAATCTTAAAGTTTTAATAAACAACTTATCACCACACAAAAAAATTACTGGGAATAATTCGAACCTTATAGCCAGAGATCCATTCAGACTCTGATTTCTAAAAGTGGATTTCAACGCTAGGAATAAGTTGTTATGTAGAAAATATAAAGACGCTAATCCGAGTATGTCGCCACCCTACTCCCTTCAAAGGCCTGAGACATTGGTCATTCAGATAAGCTTCTGAGAAAATAAAAAACAATGGAAAAGTGTGCAGTCTTCAAGAACTTTGAAGCACGATCCGTTGAAGATTTGACGCCGGACATATCCTCACTCTAGTTCTCACACACCGAATTTTGGGTGCCTATCGTATGAACCCTGCAAAGTTGGCCCGATACCAAGACAGTTAATATATTCCGTACTCGAAAGCTATAAAGACGATGAAGATAGGACATCAGACAAACCAGGACAGGTAATTTACGAAAAATTTGTCCTTATTTTTAATAATTCACACACGCACTCAGCTGATAAATACAGACCACTACAAACAGTGACGATGAAGAGACAACAGATATCCGATTATTGCAATTAAGAATTCATTGGAGAAGAGTAAGAATGTTATACCGTAAACTGGTATATATATAAGTAATATAACTATAGTGCAGGTGGACAAATATATAATTATAATTATCACTATCAGTATCCCTCGAATAATATAAGCGACGTCAACATATATATACCTATACATCACCCGGCATAACTCCATAGTAGATATATACTATCACCACTTAATATAATACCAAACACCTAATATATGTTATCTAAGCTAGACCCTACTAATATAATAAACGCTATACACTAACTACTAAATACATATAACTAATATACCAAATAACATATAATAATAACCTTAACCTATTCACACTCACTATATAACCCTACCTTATACTAAATACTATATATAACAATATATATATATATAATATATAAAATACTGCCTGCATCTCGCTCATCTAACCTTATTGAAAAGCACCACTGCTCACTCCACACAATTTTGCCACTCTCTGTAAGGCGCCGCCCGGACGGTCCTCTAGGATCAGTTACTATAGAAGTATGTATACTAGCTGGGTCAAGGTTTGTCAGTCTAAGTAATATAAGGTGTCTTTAAAACTGTCTTCTGGAATGACTTGGAAGCGACAATATATATTGGCCTTAGGGGAAAAGGAGTGACTTTAATATATACTGGAACCACAGGTCTTCTTATAAGGAACGAATAAGGTGCTCGCCCTAGAGCGAAAAGTAGGAGGAAGTGCTAGTGCCAAGCTTTGCGAGTCCAAA
Organism: Trachelipus rathkii; assembly: GCA_015478945.1. NCBI lineage: Eukaryota > Metazoa > Arthropoda > Malacostraca > Isopoda > Trachelipodidae > Trachelipus > Trachelipus rathkii. The sequence continues at coordinate 7,780 of JABUQX010068610.1, read as the reverse complement.
AGTAGTTGTGCTCTGTAGAAGAGAATTTTCAAGGAATACCAATCAAACCAACCACCACATAGCCCGATGTGATGTGGTCGCGGGGGGTGAAAGCTCGGCTTTCAATATGGTTTTTTCACGGAATATGAAAGCACCTCTACTCAAATTGCCACGGTGTATCAGAACCATTTTTACTGGAACATGACCACCCTCAACCACCTAGAACTTCAAAATTAGGTCCTCGTGAGGCCGCAAGAATATAACATATGTATGCTCACCGTAATTATAATATATATAATATTATACATATATAAAAAATATTACTCATACTAGCCTATGACAACATCACTATTATATATATATATACCCTAAATTATAAAATCCAGTATATAAACCAAATATCACCTATATATCTATATACGGTAGAAGAAAACTATTCTATATGCGACCTCAGACCACCAAAAGTGATGTGTCACAACGAAGAGCGTTTTTGTCAAATTTATAGACAACGGCCACGAAATTCAATGAGTTAACAATTATACACAAGCTGCTTTTTCGTTACAAAATACGAATACGGTGTTAATGGTAAGCCGTCAGAGACCAAAAATTAGCGAGCCCGGTCAATCACTAAAACCAAAATATTTCCTACTACGACACACGGAACCCTCTCCTAAGGTCCAATTATATTACCGTGGTTTAGTGCATTTAATCTCAACATACTATCACTCAGACAAAACTTAAAATGGTAGTTACCAGGAGGACCACAAAAACTTTTCAGTTGGCAATCCCCCAAATCACACCGAGACCACGTACTTAGAGATTCCTCACAATCAACAAACTTATTATAGTTACAACACCCGACCTGGTTTCTGGACTTCATACTCTTCACTCATAGAATACCAATAATTTTTTGGTGTCGGTATACCAAACATTATTAGACAAATCAAAGTGGGAATTGTGGAATTATTGGCCAATCTAGAAATGAACTTTAGGCTTAGATGCTCTACTAAAAATAAATAATATTTTTAGTTACATAATGTATTAGCCTCTATAACTGAAAAGTTCCTCGCTGGCCTTACTAAATACTTTATTTGTTCTGTGCTAGAATCTTGCCAGCTTTCATATCAAAGACAAAAGGAAAACCGAAACTTTTCTAGTAATTCTAATGAAAAACGTAGAATTTGGAAATTTTGCAATTATTTAATATTCATTGGTTTAGATTTATAAAATTAATTATATTTTTAGTTACCATAAAGTTTAGTCCTAAACTGCAAAAGTTCGTTAGACTCCCTCCCAACTAAATAATTTATTTGTTTGATGCTAGCACACCCTTTGGGTTCACTAGGACAAAAAGATTTTTGATTCGGTTAACCAAAACATAAATAGGCACATCTAAGGTGGAATATTGGTTACCTTAGCTAACAATATTGGTTAGATTTACGTCAAAGCCTAAAGAGTATGGTTGTTAACAACAGCAAATATTTTCGTTGGATTACATACATATTGTATTTCCATTGAGCTAGAATTTGGAGCTACTCAGAACAAGAAGGATTCTGGTAGAACAATTGTATATCACAGAACTGTAACTTACAGTAACTGTAATTTACTGTAACATACTATAACTTACGGTAAATTACACATATAGCAGGATGATTGATTTATATTATAGGAAATCAAACCATATCTTCCAAATATTCTATCCACTGTAAATATTTGGTCAAAGCGAAATATAAAATTTTAGTTAGGAAAATTAAACTCTGTAGGTATACGATAGAATTCACTTGCAAAAGTTTAAATTATAGGAAAAATTAACGGTACAATAACTATATCTGCTGGAATCACCCAAATCTATTTTCCTTAAATTATTTTCACACGTATATATAAAATGAGTAAGAATATAAACTCTGTTTCAATAATCTCTGTCATCACAAAGATAAATCTACAAGACTTCAATCTCCACGCATTACACTGAACACCTGAGATTTTGCATTATAAGTAAAATCTATATAAAAAATTGAGGAGCTCTTCATTAGGTTCTATCCATCAACAACCAAAAAAATGTAGTTTCCATATTAAAAGTATGACTCTAACCAGCTACGCTTAACAATATGTTACGAGTATAAATTAAAAAGTCAATAGCCTCCCCGTGGAATTTCCAAATAGTAAAACTAAATAACCAAGGATTGATATATAGTATCGTTAACTAATACAGTTTCAAACTACCAGAATAATAAACAACTAAGATAAAGAAAAATTGATCTTCATAAATAAAATACAATGCTTGTGCAATTTTTTATATTTTTTTGTAAGAATAATCGTAATTGAAAGTACAGAATTTTACAATTATCTAATTATCACAATTAAGTAAATCAGAGTTAAGTTAATTTTACATTTACCTTTTCAGATATTTGAAATAAATTTTATGTAACAAAATATACATTGCTTACAAATTATAATTAGAGCAAAGAAAGTACTTCAATGCTCAAGTGTTAACATAATTGGCAACAGAGGATGAAAAAAAAAACAGGTGCAAATGATTTATATAATAGAAACGAAAATAAAGACTACAGAAGAACTGCAACGTAGATATATGCTTATGGTAGATCAAATCAGCCAGGAAGAAGAAAAAGAAGAGGTAGATAAAAAGGGTGATAATAATCATAAGAAGATAATTAACCTATAATAGAAGATATAAGATTAAAAGGACTGAAAAATAGTCTATATAAAAGATAATCCGACTCCGGCTACCAGAACCGATTCCAACTATTTTGGATTTCCGATTATGAGGAGTATTTATGAATATTCGACACACTCGGAAAAGAACATAATAGCCTGATAAGCTTTTATTTTCGGGAATTTTCTCAAATTATCATAAGCATAGAAATTAATGACGCGTGTATAAAATTCAGCGTACTCTGCTAAATGAGCTTTACCAAAGAGAATATATTTAAATCGTAAGAAGAAAGGATCATAAACAAAATGTAAATTTATATTTTCAAAAATTGATATTGGACTATAATCATCTTTTAAGTGCGTAAAACAATAAAATATTTTAGATTTATGAGGTACGGCCTATTAAAAATAAACATCGGACCGATAGTATGCAATTAAAACATTTCCCCAGTAAAGTGATAAAACTTGCATTTAAGACGTACTTATTTCAGGAAGTAAAATGGCCAAATATTAACATATTATATTTTTTCCACAGACAAGTAGTATCATCCACTTAGAAATATCTGTTGGAAAAATAATTCAAATAAGAAAAATATTAATTGAAAATATTAGATTAGCAACATATGCCTGATTTAAGTTATTCTACATCCACGTTAGATTGCCTCAACTCTTTAAATTTCAACTCGTATGTTACCGGCATTTCAAATTCTAACAAATCACCCTTAAATTAATAATAAAAGAAGGACCAAATATTCACAAACCATCCGCGAGAAGATGCGACGCATAAAATGTGATAGTTTAGTGCTCTATAAAAGATATAAGAATCTGACATAAATTTAATACATTTTTCATGATGTTCTGAAACTCAGAGTAGCACAGTAAAACAATGAATCCCTTGCGTTGAAGACTGTGCTTGAAAATAAAAATATTCTAAAATTTGTCTAAGTGAATCAAAATCACGAAAAGAGAGCGAACTTAGTATATAATTCACATGAGGAAAGGCGGTAAGGAATATATGTACAAAGGAAATCAATTATACCGATGCAGTAAACAACGGCCTAGCCTATGGAAGTCTTGTACTACAATTTCGTTGTTATGCAAAGGTACTGCAAAGCGATCTCGATCTCTCGCGTCAACTGCTAGAAAAGCGGGACATCTCTATTATTTAAAGTTTCAGGTGAAGGAAGGAAAATATAATTACCACGTTCTACCACCTAAGAAAAACAGGCTCCGTCATTTTTACATCAACATCAAAAATTAACACACACCCTCAAGTCATATGATCGGGATGAATAAGATTCGGCAACCAAACTCAACACTCGCTCCAGAGAAGAATATGAAAGTCTGAAACTTTTTGATAAAAAGTGCTATTCAGACTGCGTCTGGCAGACCGTGCCAAGGCACCGGGCCCGGAGGACGAAGTAAGACTACTATACACAGTTTCTTTAAGGCGGCTATATGTACTATCAACACTAAATACCTCTCTCATATCACTCTTTCGCCCTCCCGCTCTATAGGTAACGATCGTATCTACATATACCTTCATCTGATTCCATTTGTTCTTTGCAAGATCACGAACTTACCTCGCTTCCTGCAGAGTGGGACACCCCTAACTGAGTAAACCATCCACTTAAATGCTCATTCCAAAACTTGTTGACCACTCGGCGACCGAAATATCAGTCCGAGAGTCTGAAAGCAATTCATTCACTAGATGCCGTAAGATAATCTACGTCACACTGAGATATCGAGTTGAAATAAAATTTTAAATGTCTGGAAAACCATTTACACGTTGATTTTCACGGATTCATACCATTACTGCTTGCAAATAACTTTACCCTCTTATTCTTATCTTGTATGAAGAGATAGAAGATTTCCTGTATGCAACACCGAGTTCGCATATCTGTAATGATATTAACGGTATAAGCTTATCTCGTGAAATATAAAAAAAAATATATGGTTACTAAGTCGCAATTGACTTGATAAACTCTCAGTTCTCAGGAAATCAAGAAACATGTTCTGGAAACAAGTAAGAACTGTGATAATATGCATATAGACCTATTTAGTGTTTCTTACCTAGTGGCGATGTCGACGAGACCCTAGGAATAGGTTACACTCTGAAATCAATATTGCCGAAACATGGTCAAAATTTTCATCGAATCATAGTAAAGAGAGAGATGTGGCCGAGTAAGAAATACGTTTCTCTCTTAGCGCCCGAGCGGGTAATTTTAAGGTGTGTGACATCGCGATGAGCCATTCATTCCCATGTACGTAACTCTCGTCTCGAGTACTGAGACTCGTAGCATGAAACAGAATCCATGTTTTACATGGCAATATCATAAACGTATTGTTAGAACATTAACATTTTTAAGTGGGTATCGATAAAAGGAAATTATAACAAAGTACGGAATGGAACTTTGGTTTTGGCGTTATGAACTGTTTAAGGTTTATTTCTTCAAGTTGTGTTTGTTTAAAATAATCCTATCGTTATAAAGTTTGTGAGGTAGTGACAATATACACCATTCGGGTTTATTTGATAACGATATACTTTAGAGGCTTTAAAAAGGTTCGTACATACTGATACTGAGAGAAATGAGTGGACAAAGATTATTGAAGCGGCTATTAAGCGGATTACTCATGATTCTAAGAGGATCTGTCATGCCCGAGTCCAAGATATCACTCGAGCTACAAGAGTTAGAAAGGGAAGAATTCTTGTTTGTTTTTAAGAGCAAGGGCAAGACGGCCTTTAGAGAATTAAAAATTTACACATTTCCTAGCAGCTCTCGAAAGTATCCTGTATCTCCTCTCTAACTTTTTCTCTTTCCTGAAATGACTGCAAAAATCTCTTATGGATGAATTTTTGAGAGAAGAGACAAATTGCAGAAATTTCCTCTCCCGGAATTTACTTCTGTAGGTTTTTCACGTATTACTAAAAAGAGGTACTTCGACATTACGTCTTTCATTTCCTAAAAGGAACTGGACGGAGATAAATAATGCAGAATCCATTGAACATATTTAGATTTCATACCTATGGTGTGAGCGTTAATTAAAGTTAGGTTCGTATGGAATAATAGTTACTTCGAAGCACCGCTTTCGGAAAGACGCTACTTAAGTGAGGGGAATAATTCCCGATCAAAATATATTCGGAAATTCCTCTAACGTGCAATCAATAATTGTTTGTGGATTCAAATTTTGCGTGTGTGTTTTTGCCTTTTTCCTCTGTTGTAATACAGTATTTGTTGATGTACGAAGGTGTGTTGTATAACTTTTAAAACTTGGAAGACCGTGTATATTGTATCAAAGAGAATTGGTGCTTATTAAAGGGCCAAATGTTAAACAATATCAATGTGGCTCGACTCTGCGTAGGAGGCAAAACATTACCTATTACGCCCTCACATACTAAATTTACTTATTTAGCAGTACAGAAAATCGGAACGGACTGATCAGATAGAGTGGTTCGAGAGAAAACTTGCAGAATGACTTTATCTCTTCGAGAACTGAGGAGAACTCTCGAGCGTAGGTGGCTTTTCTCTTTTACAATAAAAAGCAAACAATAAAAAACTTTTCGCCATCTTGAAATTTATTTTTCTTTGGTTCGTACTATTACGAATTATATAAAGCCGTTATCTAATCTAAAAAATATTTTACATATCTCGACATATTTACGAAGGTCAAAGATTAGGTTACTATGACATTTGTTATATTCGTTAGCGCAAGAATACATTTTATGAATGTTGACAGACACAAACCTAGTCTGCAGAAAACTGTCTTATGCCACTCGTTGTTAATTTTCAAAAAAAAGAACTTCTGTATAAATAACCAAACACTTTCAGATTCCATAGGGTATGTAAGGTGGTTAGGGCAAGTGGAATAAAGTCTTGTGCTGAGAGGGACAGTTATAATGTTCGCCAATTGCATTATACGGGTGAATTCAATAGAGTCCTCCGTGTTTATTAGCACTTTATTCCACTGTCCACCCACGCGTTATCCGATAATAGCCGAAATTAAACGATAATATGCACCTCATTCTCGCCATCGTATCAGTCAACATTCTGTGTGCACCTAGCAATAATTACAAATGGCTGCTGGTAATGACATCCTCACCCGCCCAAGCTGTACTATTGCGCTGTCTTCGAGAAATGAATGTTAGCAAATCGATCTGCAATCTGCAAGAGAAAAAGAAATCTGCCTTCTGGAGGGATTTGAAGTGCCAAATTCTATGAATGAGATATATAGAATCGAATAACTCAGAGCTGGATATAATCTCAAGGTTAGTTTCCGCTCTGACAGGCAGGAGTCCTGGAAGAAGATAAAGTGCATTATTTAAAATTGGAATAAATCATAAAATTAACATTTAATAACAAATCAAGTATAACCTAACAAATAACTTTTTAAGGGATATTGTGAGTAATAAAAGTAAAAAGGGAATATATTTTTAATTTAGTAAAAGCGAACAAGGGATTTTCAACGGCCTCGTGCCCTCTATTCACTCCGGAATTGGTGAGCGTCGTAAAACGCATCCTGCAGACGGACGTTTTCGTCGACCTGTTTTGCTTTTGCGTTTTCAGAAACCCCCACCTCTCCGATAAAGCCGCTCACCTAGCCGCGTTGATATTTCTTCATATTCAATTCAAAATTCTCAAGAAACTACGATGGCCCGATTTATCTCGGGACGTATTGAAATGCATACGCGCGACGGCCTCCGTTTACGCGGACTTTAGCGCGGATTGGAAATCTCCAGAAAGGCCTACATAAAACCTTCCAGGTTAGGTCTGAAAAGATCCGGGAGTCGGCATATATAACAGTGTGAAGACAGCATCTTACTCCTATAAAGCGGAAATATTACCCTGAAACGAAAACATATATAGGTTGAGGGTAAGTTTTACTCACAATAATTTGCGTCTATAAACGACAAGGCTTCACATTTGGACTATGTCAAAAGTTTTGTATATATATTCAGCGAAAAGAAACTAATGGAGATAGGATCAAACGATTATTCCTTTCGATACAGTAAACATAAATAGAGGATCTATGACTCGAACAAGTTTATTACCATCATAGAAATGATCTAAATCTAGGTCTGTCGTTTCTAACCGGAAATACAACTCCGAAACGCTCTACTTTTGCGAAA
>JABUQX010068609.1:82500-98049 GCA_015478945.1 Trachelipus rathkii | reverse complement strand
GGAGAATCGTTTGACGAGGGCTGGTTGTTACTGTTAGTTGTAAGCGGTGGGTCGAAGATTTTGGAGATGGGAGTTTGAAATGGTTAGAAAGGGAGGGATGAATTTTAATTTTACGTGATGGCAGTAGTGTGGATGGATTTCGGTTATGCAGTTGTTTTGTCGAAAGGGTTTGGGGTAAGGGAATTAAAAGTTCGTGTTGATGAAAGGGTATGATGATTTGCTTGTGTACAAAATGTGATGGAGGGATGTATTGGAGATGATTGATGATGTTGGGAGACTGTTTTGTGCAGTGCAGTTTGATAATCCACTGAAGTGTGAGAGACGGTTGTAGGATATGATTCTCATTTTGGCTGTCTGGAGTTGGGTGTGTGTGTCAGTTTTTGAAAGTATTAGTGTGGAATGAAAGTGGTAGATGCTATAATAGGCTGTAAATGTGAGGATGCGATGTTAGTTTTTAGGTAAGGGAGGATGTGGTGCCAGGCGTTTGGAGGAGATTTTTTGCTGTTTTCAATAAAGGAATGGGGATTGTGGGTTAAAGTCGTATGTAGTTCGATAATATGTTTATGAGTTGGGATTAATTGCGAGATTTGTGCGGTGTTATATAATCATTTTGGGGTGCGTGAGGTTTTTTGTATTGTGTAGAGTTTTTAATGGTTGGTTGTGAGGACTTTGGGAAAAAAAGGGTGGGAACGTGTGAGGAATGCAGATGAAGTTAGTGCAGAGATGTATCTGGAGAACGAGATAATAGCAAGTAGCGATGGTTTAGTTGAGGGGAGAGGGAATAGCGCTGGGGTGATAAAGGATAGTTCTGTATGAAGAGTGGATTGCGGCTTTTTGAATTGGCTTGGAGTATTTTTGCGTTCTGGGTATGCTGTGCCGACTAATACGATTAAAGGGGCGAGTAGAGATCAATAAGGGTGGGAAAAGGATTTGTACTGAGCAGTGTGTGTTACAGTTTTGTGGAGTTTCGTGTTTGAATAGGGCTAGGGGGTTGGAGATTATATGTAGATTTGGAGTTAGAATGGATTGGAAGAGTCATGGGGCTGGGAAGGTGTATGTATAGTTACGTCATCATGGGAGGGATGTTTGGATGTTAGTAGCTTACTAACTTTAAGTTGAGGGGTTAGTAGATTGGTAGTAATGTGATGGGACAAGTGATTTTGGTTGGAAGGTGAGAGTTCTTGGTTTGGGAGGTCGATGGGATACATGAGGGGATAGATTGTGGATAGTTTTGATACATTCATGTATTTTACATAGGAGTTAACGGAATTATTAAAGATCGGTTGAAAGAGTAAGACATGATCGTAGAGTTTGAAAATATAATTTGGTTGATATGTTTATTAGTTGGAGAAAGTTTAGAAATTAGTGTAATGCATGATTTTGAGGTGTGCTGGTGCAGTTGAATATTTATGGTCGGCTTATTAGGACATTCGTTTATGTGATGGGGAATGTTCGAGGGGGTTCAGTTGGATGGAGGTGAGACAGTGGGTATGGGAGGGATGCGGGAAATGGGGAAGAGGGTAGTTAAAAGCAGTTTTATTAGGGTTCGTATGAATTTTTGGGAGGTCCTTTTTAGATGTTTGTGGTTGGGCTTACCACTGAATGAGTAGTGATTAATCGAACTATCTATTGTGAGCTTTGGGTTGGTTATCTGAGAAGATTCGTATGTATTTGTATTAGGAGAGTTGATTCTTTGCAGAGTTGACATGTGGGGGGGACATAGGTGTTTAGGAGATGGGGGAAGGACACATGTTCTCCGGAGGGTATTTGTTTCTTGGCATGTATTGGGTAATCGACTGATTTGCAATGGGATTGATGAATTTGGGAGTAGATTTGGGATCTTCTTGAGTGATTATATCATGGTGCTCGATTTGGGAATTGGGCACGTTTGTTGGAAATTGGCGATTGGGTGATTATGGTCAAAGGTAACCAGAAGGTAGGTCGTTGGAAGTTTTAGGTTGGAAGTTTTCAAGATTACATTTTGGATGAGGAAGAATCTTGAAGAGTGGGTGTGAGCATGTAGTATTGTGGATATTTCTTGTTTTTTCTAGGGTTGCTTTGAGAGAGTGTAACCGGAATGGACGTAAGAGTTTATAGGAGAATAGAAGTAAATGTTTGTAGATTAGTGGTTGGTTGGTGGTTGTTTTTAGTTTTGGGGGCGGAGTTGGGTTTGGGTCGTTTATTTGGAAGTGTTTGGCACTTTGTATACGAAGTGTTATGGGCAGGTTATATTTGAGTGATTTTTAATCTGGGGGTATATGTGTTTGGTAATTTGGTTTTTATTTTGGTGACATATATTCAGGAAATTGGACTGATTATTTTCTGTGTGCGTTTGATTTTACAGGGTTTTACCCGTACGTCGGGGGAGAGTTAGGAGGCGTCATTTTGTGTTTCGGTGGAAATTTGGTGGTTGGGACAGTGTGTTGGGCAGGAGTGTTTTGAATTTTGTATTGGTGTAGTGTTAGTTGTTTGATATTGGTCTGAGTTCTATAGGGTAGGTTGTTGCGGTTTGAAAGCGGAGATTGAATAGGGTTTTTGTATTGCAGAGTTGTAGTGTGGGAGTAAGGTGAGTCCTGGTTTGTCGTCTCTGCTTGGTTTAAGGAACTTTTGAGAGATGCGTTTACTTACGGTAGGGGTGTGTTGGGTTAAGGGGGGGAGTGGGGGAGTGTATTGTGGGTGGATTGATTGCTTGATTTGGCTGTTTTTATGAGTGGAGTTAGATTTTGCTAATTTTAGGTACTGTAAATAGCTTGCAAGAGGTAAGCGGGCGATTGAAGAGGAAGATGTGGGGGTCTTTAAAGTTTTTGCAGTAGGGGATAATTTATCTGGGTGTGATAATTGTGGCAGGATTGGGATATGTTTCGGTCTACGGAGTGTTTTGGGTGAAGTTGCAATTTGCGCAAGTTGCGGCTGAGGGGGTAAGCGTGGAAGATGTCAGTTTAAATATTTGGATTTGTAGTGGTAGGGGTTTACAGGTTAGTAAGTAGGGGATGTTGGTTTGTGAGGAGTTGGGAGGGGACTTAATAATGTTTGAAGTTAAGGGGATGTGAAGTTTTCAAAATGAGTAGGTGTTGTTTTTTGTACTGAATAAGTGCTTTAGATGTTTTTATGTAGGAGTAGAAATATAGGCTCTTAAAGAGAAGTTAGGGGATGCGATGATTTGATTTCTCGGTTGAGATTTTGAGAATGGAATTTGATGATGTGAGGAGGGTTTATTAGGGTTTTTTAGTGCTTATCTGAGAGGATGGTTTGTGTAGTAAGAGTTTGGAGGTAGGGATTAGTATGTATATGGGAGCTGTTGTCGGACGTGGAGGGGGTGCGATCGTATAGAAATGAGAAGATATTCGGGGGGGAATTCTGTCGGGATTGCGGGTTGGGATGGGTGTTTGGAGGTTTGGCTGGTCGTGATGACGTGAATTTTGAGAGGAATAGGTGTGGCGAAGATAGGTATCAAGGTTTGAGTAGTCAGGGAATGTGGTAGGATGGGTATGTGTGGTAATTTGTTGTTTGTATGTGTCTTTGTTGTTCAGTAATTGGTTTTGAAGTTATTTCCCCCAGCCACAATGTTCAGGGATTTTATAATTTTTAAAATGTGTATATGGTGAATAAATGATGAGATCTAGTAATCAATGGATGGGTTGGAAAGGGTATTTTCAGGCAGGGTACTTTTTACAAAGGGTCAGTATAGAGCAGAGGGAAGTAGGGTGGCTGTGGTGTGGATAGGAGATTAATTAAGTGGTGGAGTTTAAAAAGGCAATATAGTTTAGTGCGAAGTATGATTTAAGTGGGGAGACGTGCTAATGTGGTTCGAGGGTTAGGTTATAATTGGGGGCCTGGCTAGGTAGCGGTGAGTAGCTTGAAGTCTTTTTAATGTATAAAGGGGCGGAAGTGTGGGGTGATGTAAGGGGATGAGATGATAGGGGGTGTGATGGGAAAAGGGGAGGTAACCTTATATGGGTCTGGTGGGAATAAAAAATAAAAAAAAAAAAAAAAATAAACAATGGTTTGTTAGGTGAAAGGGCGGGTGGTATATCTAGTATATCAAGAGAGATAAGGTCATAATAGGTGGGCGATGGGGATATATTATTATTTGTTATTTATTATATTTTATTTATCTTATTATATTTATACATATATATTATATCTCTTTTTTATATTCTAGATATTTATCTATTCTGGGTAAAGCAGTTTAAAGATCTATATTATATTATATTATATTTTTTTTATTAGTTTTATTATATATCATATATTATCATATTTAAGTTTTATTTTGATATTATCATATATATATATTCGTTATTCGTATATATATATATTTATTATTTAACCGTCACAAATGTTATTATTATTTTTATCTCTTAGTTTCTGTTATGATTGTATTATAAGTTATTTATTATATACTATCTAGTATCACTTATGAAGTTGCGTTAACTAGTGGTATTATATATATTATCTATAATAGTATTAATTTCTATTTTTATATTAGTATAATATCAGAACTTCTGTATAGTTCTTACTTTTTGTTTTTTATACTATATTTCAATAATTATTCTATTTCTGTTTATGTTTATATTGTTGTTGTATTTATTTATTTTATTTTTTTATAAGATATTATATTTATCATATATATATCGTATACTTATTTTATCTATATTATATTTTATATTATTATTAGTTATATATTAATATATACTTATATATTTCTATTGATATATATGTATATATTTTTATCCATCATATATATTATTTATATATATTACCCTGTTTATATTATTTTTTTTTAAGTCTACCGTACCTTTTTGTTAATGAATTTTGGAAAATGAGGTGCAAGTGAAGGTTTTTAAATTATTATGATGAAGTTATGATTTATTTCATTTATATTAAAATAGTTTTTTGAGTGATTTTTTATTTTATTTTTTTATCTTAATGGTTATGTAATATTTTTATTTAGTGTAAGGGTTAGTCCGTTTAAGATGTTTTGTGTAATGTTTGTTTGAGCTGTTTAGGTGGAGTTGAACTTTTTGGAAGGAAGGATTTGGTGTCGATCATAATCAATAATTAATAATAAATGATAATAATATAATATTATTAATATATAATATTATATATAATTATAATATAATAATATATCATAACTAATGATTTAATGATATTATATATCATATTAATATTTATAAATAAAATTAATACTGAATTCAATTAATAATAAAACATTTAATTAATAATTGATATTATATATGTGTATTATTATTAATATATGATATGATATATAATATATATTAATTAATTATTCTTATATTAGTCTGAAAGTGGTGTATAATGCTTGGGGAATAGCCATAGAATGTTGTATTAATGGTATGTGTTTAAGAAAGGATTTATGAATGTATCAGTATTGGTAAGTATTGAGGATTGTGAAATTTGGCTTATTTATGTATCGTATAATATGCTAGGGGGCAGTAGACAAGGATGATTATGGTTTGTGGGTCATGTATACTGATGAGAGTAATGAGTTAGGAGTGTTTTGTAAGGGTGGATTTTAGAAGGGACATGAATAAGGTTAAAATTTTCATTTGTATATGAGATCAAATTTCGTGAGATGGGAGGAGAGGCATAAGAATTTGAAGGTGCTCTGATATAAGAAATTATGTTGTAGAGGGTTTGTTTATTTTGGAATGGTTTGGCAGGAGGTTGTTGAGTGGATGATTGCAATTTGAAAGGATTGGATAGGTTATATGGATGGTTGGGTATCATATTTATATTTAACCAATTAAAGGTTTGTTTGGTTGTTTGGTCCGAGAATAAGTACCAAAGCCAGTAGGTATGTAGCATTTTTAGTAGTTTTTTTTATTTAGCAGTTTGTGTATACTTGTTAAGTTTTGAAGGTAGGGGTGATTTGGGTGGGTTTGCTGAAATGAATTTGGAGTGCTTGGTTTATTGTTGATGGAGTTTGAACATTATACAGTTTGTTTGTATATTTAAATTTAATAATTAGGTTTATTTATTAATTTTTTATGGATCGATGGTGGTTTATGTTTTTTTTATGTATTTTATTTATATCTATATTATCTAAGTTAGCTATCTATCTATATATATCTCTATTTTTAATTATAATTATTCTATATATATTATAGTTTATATTATATTTATATCATAGTATTTATCTTTATTTAGGGTGGTTAGGTGTGCAGATTGATAAACTGAAATGAGAGTGTGGTCTGTGTGGTGTGAAGAGGTGGTGAGAAGTTGGTGTATTGATGGTTGGTTTGAATGGTGGATGTGTCGCGTGGTTAGGTTTAGGGGTTGCAGTTTTTGGGTGCAATTCAATTTTGGTGCGGGGTAAATTGCTTCTCTTACATCAAAGACATAAAAAAAATTGAAAATAGCATTTCAACTGATTTTGAAGGAGGATTGATTTTGGAGAGGAGGGTTTGATTTTTTGGCGTGATCGAGGGATTTTGTTGAGCGGGGGATGTGTGGAGATGGGTAGGGTGAGTGTTATGGCCGACTAAGGGTGGGAATCTGGGATGTGAAGTTGGCGGGGTGTGGGTTAAAGGTGTGAGGGGGGAGGGACAGGGGCTATCTGTGCGTTAGGTAATCTTTTATTTAGTATTATCGTGCTGTTCGGGGACAGCTCTCATCTTGTGGCATCAGGAGAAAATTAAATTTCTTTGACAACTTAGTAGCTAGTATCGTTCTTCATTTCTATAATCTATCTTATACTACTTGCGATCAATTAAATTATTTTTTAAATTTTAATTAATTATTATTTCTATAACAATTTTTTTTCTTTTTTTTTTTTTTGCTTGTGTAGGAAGGTAATCAGGGAATGTAACATGAATTGGGGGACTGTATATTACTGGTTTAACTGTAGTGAAGACTTTTGATTGGTCATGAATCTAAGGCTAGTATAGGAATAATACATAATAATTTTTATAACTTGATTTGCTTTCCCTCTATATGATAGAGTAAATAATATATAACCGTTTCTGTTTGAGATCAAATGTGTCTTCCGTAAGTGGGAGAGATTGAGTTAGTTGCGGATATTTTTTATCTAAATATACTTTTTAATCTATTATATATTATATCACTATATATATATCTTTTGTTTTACTGTATTATTTTAATTATATTGTAATATTCTTTTTTTGGATTTTTTGAATGCAATTTGTGTTTTTTTGATAGATACTTCATCTAATTTTTTTATATTATTTCAGAATTTCGCAATTGAAATCACGAAAAGAAGTTAGAATTTTGAAGATGAATTTATCCTACTAAGTTTAGATTTCAGGAACAAATATGAAGCTTGCACAAAGTACTTATACACTATCAATCCCAATACATTATATATATCATATTAATTATAATTCTCGATTCATTTAGATTAGGGTTATCTATGAGTTTTGTTTTTCTCTGATTCCTGTGACATTTGTTTCAGGGTTGGGTACAAGGGGTGGGTGGCGGTGGTGGGGGCGGTGTGGGGATGCGATGTGTGCGGGTGGGACTATCATCTTTAAGTGTAGGACTGTGGATTTAAATATTATTACTAGGTTGCGTGGAAAATGAGTTTTTGGTGGCGGTGCCGGTGGGTGGGTGGAATATGTTGGGGCAATATAGTTTTTTTATTTGAGATTTGTTTTTATATTTGGCAATTACTGCGAATAGTTTAGTTTGTGTTAACCTATGTTTTTTTCATAAGTTTGGGGGTGATTTTTTTTTGGTTGGGGGATTATACTTCTTACTATGTCTGTATATTGATATTATATTTTCCTTCTATTTAATATAATTATATAGGTATTTATATTATATTACTATATTCTTTTAGCAAGGCTGCGATTATTTTCTTATTTACAATTATGTTTAAGAATAAATTTTTATAATTTTTTTTAATTGGGGTATTTTTTTTTTAATTAAATAGAAATGTATATTATTTTTTTAATTTATTAAGGTATTGTTTTATAAAAATAATATTGATATTAAATTTCTTAAGTGTAAATTAAATTAAAAAACATATTATTATATTCGTGGTTAATATTTTAATTATAATTATTATAATCCTATATGTATATTTTTAGATTTTAAGTGTTTATTAATATTTTTCCGTGATATATAGTTTTAATAGTATTTTATTATTATTTTTTGTATTTGTGAAGGTAGCTAATAATATTCGAATTTTATTATAATATTTATAATTATTGATAATCTCGATATATATTTAAACATAATAGCATTTAATCCGATGTAAAGGAGTAGGTTGGTGTTGTATGGGGATGTTTGATCTTTATTTATGAGTGTATTAGTTCGAATGTTACGTTTAAATAGTTTGTGTTTATCCGTGATCGTTATGAGTATGCATGTATCGGTTTTACTATGCAAAGTGTAAGAATCATAACTGGTATTTATGTAGATGTGCGGATGGTTGAACGAATTTGTTTGTGTTTTATTATGTGTGTTTTTTATAGATTTTTTTTTGTTTATTATGATTAGTGTGTTTTTATTTTTCTTTAGATATATTAGTTTAATGTAATAAACATTTAATTTTTAATATATACGAAATTTATAGTTATTAATTAGTAGAGCTAAAATGTATGTTGTGTGGCTATTTAAAATGGTAGGGTTATGTTTAGTAGTCGGAGTGCGTGTGGGGGGGGGGGTGATGGTCAGAAGTTTACTGAATGATCGTTTTATTGACAGAATTTTTAAATTCATGAAGTTAATGTTACAAGAAAAAAAGAAACAAAAACTTCGTAAATTTAAGATTAAGGTTGTTGGTAGAATAATTTAGGTAGTTGTGGCATAGGCTGGCAGGATCTCAAAACATGTGTTTTTTCGTATTGTGTGTGGCTGTGTGGTGTGTGTGGGCGGTGAGTAGCAGATTACAGAGGGTATTGTATTAAAACAGGTCGACAAAAATGGTTTAGTTTATTAATTTACTATATATCTTACCTTTATATGAAAATAATATCGTAACATTGTAATTATACTTATTTTACCATCCGTGTTTTATCTTAGATTATTTTTATGTATTATTTTTTTATTTCTTTTATGTATTTGTTAGATTAAAAAAGATTTTGGGTTTCGGTAAGTTATAGTTTTAATGCGGTTTAGATCTTTAGGATATTGATATTTTGCAGATAAAGAGCAATAGTTTGGGATTGTAAATTGATGCGAAAGGTGGTGATTTCAGAAAGTTGTGAAAATGTTTTGGCTCGTGAGTATAAGGAGTGGAGTGGCGTTAAATATTAGAATTGATGGACGGGTGTAGTATTTTTTTAATAGTTGGTTTTATGGTTTAACTGATAAAGTGAGTTGTGTAGTTTCTGATGATAGAATGGACGCGGTACGCAGATGTTGAAAGAAAGTGTGTGGATTCTTAACCGCGAATTTGAATGGCTGGCTGCAAGAATTGGTAGGTAAAAGTTTGAGAAGATAATTTATTTTAATAGATTGTTAGGCTGTTCTATGTGGGATTAATATCTATTTTATTTATACGCTAATTGAATTAGATTTGTCAGTGTAATAATTAGAATTTCGATAGGATTAAGGAGATGTTAGTTAGGATGGGAGTTGGAAAGGTAGATGAATTTTTTTTTAGGGTGGTAGGGCAGGAGCTCAAATTTTGTTTTTGTAGAGGAGTCGGAGAAGTGGAATTTTTGATATTTGTATGGCGATAGCGCCTTACAGTAACATTTTTTTTTGTGTTCGAGGTCAGTATCGAGTTTATCAGGAGTTGATATCGCTATTTTGTAACGTGGTGTGTAATAATGCGATAATAAAGTTTGTTTTATACAAATAGCAGATACTTCCATTTGGTCTTTATCCGATTCTAAGAGCTTTATATAATCGTCTTCTTTACTCGATATTTATAGGTGTATATATCTTTAGGCAATTTTCATTGATAAAAAGCAAAAGTTTAATAATACTTTTCATTTACCAAGCATTGACATTGTCATATCTTGTGGAGAGAGAGGGAGAGGGTCGCAGTGAGACGGAAGGAGGACAGAAGAGAGAGAGAGAATCGCGAGCTCTTTGAACTTTTCACAAAGTTCGAATAATTCTTTTAAATTTAATTCTTCAAAACTATATTACTATCTGATAATGTCAAAGTTCTCGTGCGTATACCATAATATATTAATAATCATTATAATCAATAATAATTCTCTCTATAATAATAATATTCGTAATGTATGAATTATAATTATCGAATTAGAAGTGCACAAATGGTCAGTTCCACGATACGCTATCCATTTCGGCTAACATTTTATATTGGATTTTATTAAGTTTTGACTGTTTGCAGGATTAATTGAAATTTCTCATAAGATGATACTTGTAAAGTATTAAATGATTAAACTGTAAATAAAATTTTAAAGCAGTATTTAATACTCATCAATATTTTCTAAGATTTGTGAATAAGAGAGAAAGGTTAATATCAAAATTTAATTTGCTATTTAATCATACAAATTCCTTATGATTATCTCTATTAATATAATTAATATCGGGATCTGATATCTTAATTAATAATATATATAATAAGCTAAAATAATATATTTATCATAATAATATTATATATGATTACAGTAATAAAGCTCCTCCCCATAATATAATATTCTTATTCATTGGTACAATTGAATAGTGAAATAGATAGTGTCATGATGTGTCATAATACTTCTATGATGATGAATGTCCTGAATGATACTGATAATGATTATGAATGGTTTTATGATTATATAAATTAATATAATAATAATAGATATTGATAATTAAATATCATATACGTATATAATAATATTAAGAGAAGATAACTAAGAGATACGGAGATCGCGCGAGAGAGAGAGAGACGAGAGGAGGAGAGAGAAGAGAGAGAGAGAGAGAGAGGAAGAGAGAGTGGAGAAGAGAGGTAATTAAAAGAAATTGCAATCTTAGCAAGTTGCCGTATCCAAAAAATTCTCTTAGACGAAAAATGTAGAAACAGAAGTGAGGAATACGTGATGATAGTGTATCAAGAAGGACGGAGAGCATATAATAATATTTATCTTCATTCTATATATTATATTAATATATCATTATCATTTATTACTTATATTTAGTATTATTATATCTATATATGTTATATATCATTATATAGATATATATACTTGATATATATATTAACTATATATTCATCATCATATATATGTTATACTATATAACAAAGCAAAAAAATGAATCAAATTATACAGTCGACAAAAACATTTTTACATATTTCATTCAGCAATGACAAAAAAAAAAAACTATTAGGTGGAAAAACAAAATTTGCTAGTGATGTGCCATGCTAAATTTTGTCTTAATCTTTTATGAATACATAATATTTATTTAATTGATTGTAATGTTAGTCCATTGAGAGTGTTGCAAATGGTGATGAAGGTGTTTTGTAAGGGTATAAATGTTGCTGTAATGGCTTGAGATAGATATCATTTTAGATTTAAGATTTTAGAGGGGAGTTTCCTTAATATGCATATTAGATAGAAAAAACATGTTTGCTTAGTTAAAAAATTTCGGAATAATAGACTACTAGGAGTAAAGATAGTTGCGTCATAGTATCTTGGTATGTAAAGAGGTCGTAGTCGTAGTGTTGTCACGTAGTTAGTAGTTAGTAGTAGTGTCGTTCAGTGGTCCAAGAGTAAAGTAAAGTAAAAGATTATATACTACTTTACATGATTTAAAACAATAATTTCCTAGAAATAGCACTATATACAATATATAGTATATATATATTACTTATATTTAATCAATAATCATATAGTAATTTAATATTAATAATCGCTAAAGATTTATGATATTTAATTAATTTTAATATACATGTATATAATAATAGATAATAATTCATATATATATATTATCATGTAATATATATATATTATATGTAATTTCAAGCAATCGTGAATAGGTTACAAGTGGAGCTTAAGTTTTTATTTATTTAACGACTGATATTAATTATGAAAAAAAGTATAGGTTATCCTCAATTTTTTTGTATAATTCTTTTCTAAAGTTTTATTACATTACATCTCCGAAGATAATTCTTTTATATATCAATTTATGGAACTTATTTATTTAACAATATCTTTTTATGTTATTTTTGCAAAATCAAGATGTTATTATAATTATTTTTAGACAGGCATTCTATATTTCTGTTATCATTCGTTTTAGCAGGGAAAATCACTATACTTAAACCTATAGAATAAGTTATGCATCTTTATGAATCCAAGAACTTATTGGCGATTTTATTACTTAATATTTGAAACTAAATGAAAATATTTTTTTGATCAATTGGATTAGTGGGTGAAGAATGAAAGAACTTATAGCTGCTGTAAATTTGTTGGAAGATGAAAACCTTATTAAAGAGAAGAAGGTATTTTTCTTTCATAAAAAGACACAATGGTTTATGAATCACTATAGGTTTATAACCGAAATAGAAACTAAAGAAATTGATGCGTTAGTAGAATGTCTTAAAATTCCTGACGACATTGTCAGCAATTTCAAATCTGGCATTACCTCATATGTCATTAGAGAAGCTTACTGTACTAGAATCATCGATTATGAGGAATACGATATGGTTGATAATTTTTGGGCTTGGACTGATTGTTCTGTTGAGGAAATATGGATTTTGAAACAGATCCCTCCTTCTCCTTCGCGAACTACACACTCTTTTCGAAACGGTTGAACTATGATTGCCAAATTCAATTTTTAAAAAAATATTTTCAATTTTTCTGTCTTCTTAACCTGAAATAAAAAGAATTAAAAAAATTATTGTTTTTTTTTATCTGGACTTTTCATTATTATTATTATTATTATTATTTATTATTATTATTATTATTATTTATGATTATTCAGTTGATTATTATTTATTTTATTATATTATCTTGTTATTTAATTATTATTTATTGTATTAATTTATTTTATTTTTCATTATATTATTTTTAAAATTCAATTAACATTATCCAATATCATTTTCAGCAATTTTTATCATTTATTCATTATCATATCATTATTCATTATTATTATGATTATAATTATTCAATTTCCTATTTGTTTGATTATATTCAATAGCTAAGTTTCTTTTTGTATCTTTTAAAATCTGTTATTCTTTTTAATTTTTTTTCCTGTTTTCTTAGTTTTCTACGTTACTTTTATTTATTAACACACTGAATTGAAACCTTGCTAGCTTAGGTGCCAAATTTCGGCTTGAACATGGTTTTCGTTAATACAAATAATTTGATGCGAGTAAAGAAAGCTTTGTTTTATTCTTTTTTGAAGTGCCCTGGGCGGCTGGGCTTCCTGGAATTATCAAACCATTATTTAAAGTTAATTCTGTTAAACCTTAATTAGTAAATTGAAATGAAAGAAAAATAATGGAAAAGGAAAAAATTGTTTAAAAATGGGAACGGAATATATAAAAAAGCAGTTCCTAAGTTCTGAAGGAGGTGTGGATAATGAAGAGATGAATGATGTAAGTTATTTTATTCTGAAAATGGGGGCTAATACCGTTTTCGAAAACGAAATAGGAAATGAAGCAAAAATATAGAACAGGGCTTATAGGGAATGTTAAAATGAAAAATTAAAGGTGGTTTGTTGAGGTTTTCGTGTGTTCATAAGAAAATAAACTCAAAAAGTACCAGGAAAGTATTCTGTATTAACTTTGATCTTTGTTTCTCCGAAAACCATTAGGGACAGTTTAGTTAGTTTAACCGTGGAGGAGTTTTAGACTGTTTACTATCACTTTTAATGATTTACATTTTTCAAAATTTGACATTTATTGAAATGATATCTAAAAAATTACTATGTAAGTTATTCGTATATTCTGATGGGAAGATTAGAATAAAGTATTAAATCTTTTTAGATAAAAAAAATTTTGTTTTATAGGTTGTGAAGGAACAGTTTTTTATTTACTCGTAATATGTTTTGAGGGATTAGAATTCACACCCAGGAAAATTTATCACCACTATAAAAAAGGTATGTAATTAGGGCAAGATCCAAATGTTTAAGGCTTGGCTGGCCCGCATTTCACCCCACCTGAAAAATGGACAATAAAATTCGGAATTATCAGGCGATTTTGACTATATAACACCCAAAATGTTAAGCTTTTTTTGGCCTCTAAAAACGTTGTTTTTCCGGTGTTTTTTTGTGTCTGTAGTTCATTATTTCAGATTTTTCAATTTTTTTCAAAAACCCATGTTTTTGACATTCTTGGCATCTACTTCCAGATTGTTTTTCCGAAATGACTTCAAAATTGAAATATGCATAGAAATAGGTCCATTATCTAAAAAAAGTACAGAAGTACTTTTCGATTTTTTGAGTTTATTTGCTCAGCGTTTCCCAATTTTCCCAAACTCACTTTTTTGATTTTGAAATGAAAAAATTGCGATAAATTTTTTTTCTGTTTAGGGCCGAAGGTGGATGAATGTTTTCTATGTAGTCGGGGGAGAGGGCACTTTTTTTACTAAGATATTTTAATTTGTATTATGGGCATTTAGTTTTGGATTTGTCATGGAACAAATTTCAAAAAAAAAAATTTTTAGGAAATTTTTTAAAAATTTCTTTGAGTATACAAAAAAATTTTAATTCTTAATTTTTAAAAAAAGATGTATTTCTCGCCCAACTATTACAGCCCTGAAAATTTTTGATGTTGATCGCGGATAAAGTTAAAACAAAAAATTATCTTAATGTTTCCCACTTTTTGGAACGGACTTAATATTTGAAAAAAGTTGGGTCTAATATTGATAAATTTTTTTTTCTACTAAATCCGAATCCACATTCAAAATTTTCAGGGGCTTGTTAGGTGGGCGAGAAACACCGTTTTGACTTAGATATTTTTTTGTATACTCAAAAAAGAAATTTTTGTTTAAAAAAAATTTCTCTAAAAATTTTTTTTTTGAAATTTGTTCCATTCAACCCTCCAAAAAAACTTAATGCATATACAAAGAAATTATCCTAAGTTAAAAAAATTTGTGCCTCACCCGACTACATTTGCCCTTAAAATTTTTTCATTCCCACTTCGGGCCCCCAAGAACAGAAAAAAATTTACTCAAAATTTTTTTTCATTTCAAAATCAAAAAAAGTGAGTTTTGGGAAATTGACAACCCGCTGAAAGCAATAAACTCAAAAAAATTCGAAAAAAAAGTTACTTCTGTACTTTTTTAGGTAATGGGGGACCTATCTATGCATATTTTCAAGTTTTTGAAGTCATTCGGAAAAAAATGAAGGAGGAGTTGCAAGGAATGTCAGAAAAACATGGGTTTTTGAAAAATTGAAAATTCTGAATGAATGACTACTACCAGGACAACAAAAAAAACACCGGAAAACAACGTTTTAGAGCCAAAAAAAGCTTACCATTTTTTGGTGTTTATATAGGGTCAAAATCGGCTGTTAATTCCGAATTTTATGTCCATTTTTTAGGTGGGGTGAAATGGGGGCCAGCCCAAGCCTAAAAATTGGGGATCCTGCCCTAATAGAATTAACCTTATTACCATTTTTGCATTCCCATTTTTCTGAACAGGCAAATTGTTCTTTGTTTAC
>JABUQX010068609.1:75000-80000 GCA_015478945.1 Trachelipus rathkii | reverse complement strand
GTCCCCACACACTCTCTCAAAACTTCCCTCAACCCAAATTTAAACCTCAGCCTATCCGCGTTTCTTCGCACACTAGGCAGTTTATCATCCGCAAACAGTATCATGTCCCCCCCCCCCCCCCCCCCCCCCCCCCCCCCCCCACTCCCTTCTATCATTTTCCCCATTCATCAATTCCCCACCCCCCTCCCCTCCCCACCATTTCCTCTGCAAAAAACCCACTTCTCCATTAAACCAAAATTGAATAGCCAGGCGAACATTACACACCCCCTGCCCTCAAAATTCCCACACACCCGGTTCCCAAAACATCTTTCACTCTTCCCCTCCTAAACCACTCTTCACACCCACATTCTTTACTATTCCGTATAAAAAGGCCCTAAAATACCTTTCACCTAAATAACCCCCCACCCCATTTGCCTCCAACACCCTCCCACAGTTCACCCCTATTCACTCTATCATATTATTCTTCTTAAACTTAAAAAAATACTCCCATACACTTTCCCTTTCCCTTCTATACCTTTCTCCACAAGCATTTCTTTAGTGTAAACACTTGGTCCCCACACCCTCTTCCCTCCCTAAATCCTCCTTGTTCTTCCCCCATTCTCCCCTCCGTTTAACCTCTCACTCACTCTCTCAATCAGTATTCTTCCGTACACTTTCCCTTAACCCACTTAAAGGACATATTACCTCTATAATTTTCCCAACATTCCTTCCTTATCCCCTTTCCCCTTATAACAGAGGGAAACCAACATCCATCCCTCAAACAATCCTGTGGTAACCTCACCCACTCCTCCACATATGTTTATATAAACCTATTTGCAGCCATCCTCCCCCCTTATTACCTCCCCTTCTGCAACATTTCCATTCTCACACCATTCAGACCTGCGGACTTCCCTTTTTTCCTTTATCACGGCCCTAATTAATTTCTCCATTTGTATTTTCATCCTCCCCCTCCCCTCCCCCACTTTCATTCCCATCTCACCTCTTGCATTATCATCCTCCCTACCCCCACCCCCTCACAATAGTCCCACTAAAAATACTTCCCCCACCTCTTCCTCACCCCTATTCCTTCTTCCTCCATCAAACCCACACATTCTCCCTTAATCCTCTCCCCCAACCCTTCCTTTTCCTCTTTCCTTTTTTTATTAAACCTCTTTTCCAGAACATCTTTTACTCCCCGATTTCCAAAAATTTTCTGGTCATTTTTCTTTACACCATAATATATTATATATAATAATATATATCATATATATAATATATATATATATATTATTATATATATATATATATAATAATATCATATATAATATATATATTATAATATATATATATATAATTATATATAACTATTATAATATACCGTTATTATATATATATATATATATAATATATATTATATATATATAATTATATAATTTATAATATATTATTATATATATAATAATATATATATAATATATAATTTATATATATATATATATATTATATATTTATAATATTATATATTTTATTTACTTCCGGTGGTAATATAGGTTATTAGATTACAAAATTTCCACGGGCTGAAGTCTGATTCGTTAACCAAATTAATGGCCTACATAACCCAATTCACAGCCTTTCAAAGTACACAAGTCGAAAGATGGGGAATAATGCTTTAGACGTTATCAGTGGAGTGTACGTAAAAATGAGTATAGCTGTGGTGTCGTCACTGTCGTGTCTGAGAGCTGAACTGAAATGTGGAAAGTCAGATTTGAAGGAGTTGCTCTAAAAGCAGAAGACATTCGAGCATTGTCCATTGTATTGGCTATGGTATAAGGAGAAGAATGCAACAGTTCGAGAACTGTAAAGAGATTGAAGTGAGTTAAAGCAGAAGAGTTGACAAGTCATAAAGCTCTAGAATTCTAGACTCTACATTTTCAAGGGGAGCAGTATACGTGTACCCACCTCGGTTATGCTATTCATACCCCTTATACATAGCAAATAAGTTAGGTACTGAGAAGAAGTTCTGAAGATGTCTCAGAATATCCAACCTCTTAAAACCTTGTTTAATGAGATGGATAATTTGATATTTTCAAGAAAGATCTCGAGAAAGGGAAATACAAGGAATATTAAGAACATATGAAGGTTTGATTTGTGTGTTTTCGAAGGTGATGATGTAGATGTGTGAAAGGTTATGTCAAATAGATGGATGAAGAAACTGGGTTTTAAGGGTATTGAAAAAATAATTTTTCTTTGCCCCAACTAGAGGTCAGTTGCTCCAAGGCCACCCTCCTAGCATTAACTGTTTGTTGTTCAGTGGGTGATCCTTCAATTGAAATGAATAATGAAGGGTCGAGTAGTCGGCATAAGAGTGGATAGAACACGATTTGACTGATATTAGAACATTAATGAAAAGTAGAAAATGAGTTGTTTTTAGAACAATGATGATGATTGATAGATTTAAAGAATTAACGGTAGTCGCCTATAACAGCTATTATTGTACGACCGAGAAGGAAATTAGAGAGAAAGTTCCAGAGAAAAGGATATAATATTTCAAAACAACGGGAAAGTTAAGATCTTAAATCTTCACGCCGGATCTATCGAAAGCTTTCGATATATTCTAGTGCTACGGCAAACCATTGAACGAAGTGTCGAAACCTAGATGACTATGATTCAGAGAGAAAGAACAGAAGATAACCAGTCGAATGAAAGAGTAAGAAGCAAAGTTAAGTATTTTTAACAAAGCCCAGAAAGAGCTTGAAGCAGAAGAGCTTGAAAGATTATTGCATTATCTGCAGAGAATAAATTTTAAACGATTCTGGGATGAAAAAATGAAGTGTCATGAGCTTCGAGAGTTTGAAGATGTCAAAAATTCCTGAAACATCATCTCTATGGAGAATAGTTTGAGAATAATGAATTAAACCATGGTTTATAAGTTTTAATTTGAGGGAAAGAAAATGGAATGTGCGCCTCCTCAGGAGAAAGAACCACCTCGGTTATGCGCTCTGCTTGCTTCAAGGGTCTTCTCGCTCCAAAAGCAGTAATCATTCGATGGAAAATCGACGATGAGGCATCGTAAGTAAGACCAGTTATTGAAACAAAAATTTCCAAAACGTTTCCTCACCGAAGGTATGGGCCGCTCCTGCGGAATACTTGGAAACAGAAAGGAATACAGAGATAAGAAAGTGATCGGATGAACCCAGAGGTGGAAAGTGTTTAACAGTGTAAAGAGAAGGAATAGAAGTTAAGAAAGTGTCTGGTATGTTGTCAGCTTCATCCCCAAAGCAATTAGGGATGCGGGATGGGAACTGCACCATCTTTGATAGATAATTAATTTATAAGCATGTCCACTAGTCGTGAATATTGAAACAACCCAAAATGATGGCTTTAGTGAATGCATAAAACGAGGGAATATATTCTATTTTATAGTTCAGGTAGTAGTAGTAGTAGTAGTAGTAGTAGTAGTAGTAGTAGTAGTAGTAGTAGTAGTAGTAGTAGTAGTAGTAGTAGTGTAGAAGAGTTTAGGAGATAAATAAGCAGAACAAATAAATATAGTCGTAGACTCGCAAGAAAGCGTAAGCTATAATATCTGAAATTCAGAAGACTATTGATCAGGGACTAAAGAACAAACATTGTTGAGCACACATGCACAACATCCGCCTTTAGTTAAAATGGAGAACAGAAAGACAGCTGGACTGAACAAAGTAGAATTTGATGTTAGAGCTCTCGGGTATGGATTAATGGAAGAAAGGTGGTGTTCAACAGATTGGAGTAAAATTAGAATAATGATTTCATATATCATATGAATTTATAAAATGAACTTAGTGTGTACTGGATATATATTATATATATATATTATATATATAATATATATATATATATATTATATATATTATAAATATATATATATATATATAATATATATATGTATATATATATATATATATTATAATATTATATTATATATATATATATTATATTAAATATATATATATATATATAATATATATATATATATATATATATATATATATAATATATATATATATATATAATATATATATATATATATATATATATATATATATATATATATATAATGTATGTATATATATATATATATATGTATGTATATATTACTATATATATGTATGTATTAATATATATTATTATATAAATATATATATATATATATATATATATATTAATATAATATATATATATATATATAATATATATATAATATATATTAATATGAATATATATATATGATATATATATATATTATATATATCAGAGGTGGGGCACCCAAGGTTCATTTAGGGGTAGTCCGCTTAACCGCACCTCCGCACCTCTATAAAAACGTAGTCCGCTTAAAACGCTCCTCCGCACCAGTCAGACCATTAAAAAACCCTCCGCCAATCGGGCAAGTTTTCCGCACGGTCTTCCGCAATAATGTGGGAACTTCACAAAAAAAATTTTGAATAACTAAATAGTATTATATCCTTACAAAAAAAATTTATTCATAATATTATATATATGAAGAATTGAATGAATATTTACAAAATCTCAAAGATTTTCCTCTTCCTCCCCTCAATGTCTTTTTCAAAGGACAAGAGATCCATATTTTACCTTCAAAAAGGGATTAGGGGGCTCAAAATTAAAAAGCCCTTCAAATATCCCCACCCAAATTACTAAATATCGCTCGTTACAGCAAGCAAGAACTAGGGAGAGGTGGTATTTGATATTATTATTGAAAGGGAAGTTTTCAACCCAAATTCCTGCCTATTGCTGAAAAGGGAAGATTGTCCTTGCGAGAGGGAGTGCTGGTGTTAGTTCGCTTCCAACAGTCTCCATTGCTAATTTTAAGGTCCTCAACCCTAAGTCTTCCTGCCACCGAAGTGATATACTGCAAATCTCATGTTGCAGACATGAGATTTCACAGTTTATATTTATGTAGAGGTGCGTTTTATTACAGGCCGCGGCTTGCTTTAAACCCATTGCTATTAATATATTATATAATATAT
>JABUQX010068609.1:70000-72500 GCA_015478945.1 Trachelipus rathkii | reverse complement strand
TCACGCGGTAGTAGTAGGAGGCCAAAATCTGAACATTTTGTTATAAAATGAAACAACTTTTACTCGTTTTCAGTTTTTTTTTGTTGTTTTTTTTTCATGACTTTTAACTCCAAACTTTGTTTCTCTGCCGATGAAGTCAGTGTGTTAAGAAATAGTTTGAAATTTGAGACATTCTTTTATTATGATTCAAATACGGTTATCTAAATGTGTATTAAAGTTGTTATTCTTAAATAATAATAATAATAATAATAATAATAATAATAATAATAATAATAATAATAATAATAATAATAATAATAATAATAATAATAATAATAATAATAATTAATAATAAATAATAAAAATAATAATAATAATAATAATAATAATAATAATAATAATAATTGTTACGAAGGTTTTTAAGCTTTCTCTCCTTGTCTATCTCTTTCTTGCACACTCTTACACACTGAACCTCAGCATGGAATTATATTATGACATACTTCATCATTCTAAAGTACTGAAATGTTTAATCAACACTCCTTCTTCACTAATAATTACTTTTCGTTTGACACTGCTTTCATATAAATTCGTGCCCTAGTATTTTTATTTTTTTTCATTTTCTTTTTCCGTCGTCTTTGCTTTCTTTCTGGCCTCTCTTTCTCAATTTTTTTTTATCAAAGCTCCAGAGGCTGTCAATCCCTTTGTTTTCTGCTTGGTCTATCTCCAATATATAGGATATTTGTTATATTGAACCTTTGTCTTTTTAATAACTACTTTTTATCAAATAATTTACTTGATTATCACTTCAACTTCTCTCTTTTGAATGCAGTTTTATTGACTGTTTTCTCTCATATACTTTTGCCCACTCTCTTATATTTCTAATAATATCCTATATTCTTTTAATTCTTGCTTAATCAAAACTTGATTCTTTAATTTCTGATACTCTTCATGTTGTATAATTTCCTCTGTTTTTTTTTTTTTTTTGTTTTTTTAAATATTATTTATAAATTATTTTCTAAATATTTTGAGTACTTATTTATGTATAGAACATATTTCTTTTCATTCTATCTTTAAGAGATATAATACATACAATATAAATATATAATACATACATAATTACATACATATTACATAATAATATACATACAATAATAATTGTTATGTTAAATTTATTAACTATCTCAACTTCTGACATCGAAATGCAAATATATATAATACGTTTCGTAATTTAAAAATTTAGCAGAAAATTAGGTAAACATAAAAAACTCAGAACCTTAATAATTATTTTCGCATAAAACTATTTTCCATAACATTATGTAACGAGAATTATTATATACTGTATTTGAAAGAAGGGAGTTAGGCAATAATATATATGTATATAGACGGTTATGAGAAAATAATTATCGTCAAAATACCCTTGCAATTCACTCCGGCGTTGCACGATTTGAATGTAAGGGCAATGCAGATCTCATTCTCTATACATTCTTTTCTATTTATTACTGATCAGAAATAAAGAATTAGCATAGATTTTGAATAGCACGAATCTTGCGCATCTCAACCCGACATTTCAATATAAGATAGCTTCCGCATTTAATTTATCCTTTATTAAAGTAATTAAGGAGTTTGTTGTGATATTGTTAGAAGAGAGAACCAAAATTGAAGAGGGAAATCCTTGTTTGAAACACGTGTTTTTTTTCAACAGAGGTCCTGCATAATTTTTAAATAACTGAAAAATTTGACAACTCCTATAAGCATTCCGACCCGATTCCAAGTGACTCAACTTTTTCTATTAAAGAAATAAGTATCTAACCTTTCAGGAGGTAGTCTGGAATTGAGAAATGATATTTCAAATAGAATATGATGTCAAAATGTTGACCTAATTCTTATTCGACCTAAAATGAAATCAAAGATTCCGAACAACTAACTTATTCATGTTTTTTTTCTTTCTTTTTTTATAAAAAGAGGAATGAAAGATTTTCTGACAATTTTTACTGAAACTAATATTGTTCTAAAATTGATTTATTTTTTTTATCACTGAACTATCAAAAAAAACACTTGACATTGCTCATGGGACAAAAATACTCGAAATTGGAACTCTTGCATAAAGGTCAAACAAAGTATGATAAAATGCAATAAAACAGAATTTTTATTTATTTATATTTTTAAATCCCTGTAACCATCAACCCACTCACACACTTATATATATATATATATATATATATATATATATATTATATATATTAAATATATATATATATCATATATATTATATAATATATAATTTTATATATATAATATATAATATATATATATATAATAATATATTATATATATATATATATATATATATTAGGACTAAAGAAAAATCACTGGTCAGATTTTATAAATTGTAATCCAAAGTTTTGTTAGACCAAAGAAAAAAACACCTAATTTGGGTAATTTATCCAGGTTTTGAAACAATTATTTAACGTTTGCCTTTGCAAAGTTAAAAACAGAAAGATTTATTTAGAAATATTTCAAT
>JABUQX010068609.1:40000-55000 GCA_015478945.1 Trachelipus rathkii | reverse complement strand
TTTCATGGAGTGATTGTAGTTAATTTATCTCTTTATTTAATCAGTTATTTATTCATTTTATTGCCAATTTCAATAATAATAAATAATAATAATTAATAATAATAATAATAATAATAATAATAATAATAATAATAATAATAATAATAATAATAATAATAATAATAATAATAATAATAATAATAATAATAATAATAATAATAATAATAATAATAATAATAATAATAATTATTAATAATAATAATATTTATTAACATTAACATTAACATTAACATTAACATTAACATTAATATTAATATTTTAGGAAGCTATTGTTAAATATTATAGTAAATAGATTTTCATTTACTTAAACACAGTTTTTCATAATAGTCCAAACAAATGCATTCTCACAAATTTGTAATGCAAATATATGTAATGTACATTAAGTAATTTATTCATTGTAAGAAGATAATCGCATAATAGCAGTAGGGAAATCATTTTAAAATGTTAATACTTTAGAAAGCACTCTACGTTTATATGTATTATTTATAGTGGGTGTGTATCTGAAATACATATTTCTTTGTGTAATAACTATGTGGAAAATATATTTAAATCTTTTAGTAAAAAAAAGACATTAGAAAACATGCTAAGAAAAAAAAAACAACTATAGAAAACCCGAATAATTTAATATTTTATATTTATATAATATTAAAAATATTATCGTCAATACAACAGATGTTCGCACTTGACAAATGCGTGGCTTAAAATATTTTTGTTTTATTTGAAGGGCTTATAATAATGTAAAATTTCCACAAATTAAATTGAAAGTAAAAGAAGTAAATAAAGTAGATAACAAGTAAAGTAAGTAACAAGTAAATGAATATAGACAGAGTTAAAGCAGTAAAATTCTTGAAGCTTTGACAGGTAATGAGAATATCAAAGAACAAATCGGACTGACAAATGACAAGTTTATGTGTAAATATTTTAAATGATCATTAAAACTGAGCTTTTTATCAAATTTAATACACACACAATTGTAAACAGTAACTTCCTTTAACTGACTAACTTTAAAGTTAATATAAGGACCTAATTTAAGTTAATATAAAGGCCACACGAAAAAATGTTAAATTTATACTATCTATTATTTCTTAATAAACTTTATCATTTAATTCCACTTTAGACGATTCCAGGAGTACTTTCTTCTCCTCCATCCCTATCCCCCCCCCCTCAAGCCATTTTTGAAGAACATTATAATTTCGTCCACAGATGCTCTCTCTCTCTCTCTCTCTCTCTCTCTCTCTCTCTCTCTCTCTCTCTCTCTCTCTCTCTCTCTCTCTCTCTCTCTCTCTCTCTCTCTCTCTCTCTCTCTCTCTCTCTCTCTCTCTCTCTCTCTCTCTCTTCCTTCTCTCTCTCTCTCTCTTCTCTTCTCTCTCTCTCTCTCTCTTCTTCCTCTCATATATATATATATATATATATATAGATATATATATATATATATATATATATATATATATATATATATAGTATATATATATATATAGAGTATATATATATATATATATATATATATATATATATATATATATATATATATATATATATATATATATATATATATATATATATAAAGGCATTCGATTCGGTGCCAAGAAAGAAATTGTTTGAGGTTTTAGAGAGAGATTAAGGAGTGGGTGGTTACTTAAGAAAAGCTTTGGAGAATATGTACAAAAATGATGGTTATGATGTAAGAACTGGTTATGAGAAGTGGTTTGAGGTGGGAGTTGGTGTAAAACAGGGAAGTGTACTGTCACCAATTCTGTTTGTGGCATACTTCGGATGTAGTAATAAGGGCGGTGAGAGAGGAGGTAGAGGACTTGGATGGAGATATAATAGCTTATGCAGATGACCTAGCGTGTTGGAGTGTGGACGGAAAGAAACTGAGGAAGGTGGTGTTGTCTTTTGCTAACAAAACGAGAGAAACGGGCCTGCTCATGAACGTGGACAAGACAAAAATTATGATAGTAAGCCGAGAGGAAGGAGAGGAGTTGGTAGTGGAGGTGGATGAGGTGGTGACTAAAAACGCATATAGATACAAGTATCTGGGAGAATGTTCGGTAGAGAGGGAGGAAGTGCATTGGAGATACGAGCAGAATTGATGAGTACGGGAGGCAGTAAGAGTTTTGTATATCTTCAGCAGGGATAATGAGATTGGAGGAGAGGTGAAGAAGATAATTTTCGAGAGCATATTGACACCGGTTCTTCTGTATGGGGCAGAAACATGGAGTATGACGACAAGAGAGGAGAACCGAGTGCAAACCTCGGAAATGAATGTATTAAGAGCGATGGTTGGAAAGACCAGGAGAGATAGGGTGAGAAATGAGAGAATTAGAGAAAGTATAGGAGTGATACCAATTGTTAGCAAGATAGATCCAGCGAGATTGAGGTGGTTTGGATATTTGCAGAGGATGGAGTGTGGCAGAATGACCAGGAGAAGGTGGGACTGGAGACCGGAGGGAGGCAGACCGAGGGGAAGACCACGGAAGAGATGGAAGGACTCCGTAGAAGATTCGCTGAGAAGACATCAGATGCCATCAGTAGTAGGGCCCGGATATCGGACTAAGTACCTGCTCCTGACCTTTTTGACCTTTTTGACCTTTTTTTGACCGTGACCTTTTTGGCCTTGACCTTTTTGGGCAACCTGAATACCTTAACTTTTGGGCCTTGATTTTTGAGAACCCTATTTTTTTGAGAACCCGGATTTTTTGAGAACCCGGATTTTTTGAGAACCCGGATTTTTTGAGAACCCGGATTTTTTGAGAACCCGGATTTTTTGAGAACCCAAATTTGAGAACCCAAATTTTGAGAACCCAAATTTTTGAGAACCCAAATTTTTGAGAACCCTAATTTTTGGTGCAACTCTTCGAAGAAGGGTTGCGCCAAACGGTTGCGCAGCAACCGTTGTACGTGTCCCCCCTAATTTTTTGAGAACCCTAATTTTTTGAGAACCCTAATTTTTGAGAACCCTATTTTTTGAGAACCCTATTTTTTGAGAACCCAAATTTTTTGAGAACCATATTTTTTATCCCACCGAGTTTTTGAGAACCCCTAATTTTTGAGAACCCTAATTTTTTGAGAACCCGGATTTTTGTGAGAACCCGGATTTTTTGAGAATCCGGATTTTTTGAGTACATTTTTGAGAACCCAAATTTTTTGAGAACCCAAATTTTTTGAGAACCCAAATTTTTTGAGAACCCAAATTTTTTTGAGAACCCTAATTTTTTGCAACCCTTCGAAGAAGGGTTGCGCCAAACGGTTGCGCAGCAACCGTTGTACGTGTCCCCCTAATTTTTTGAGAACCCTTAATTTTTTTGAGAACCCTAATTTTTGAGAACCCTATTTTTTGAGAACCCTATTTTTTGAGAACCCTAATTTTTTGAGAACCCAAATCGAGCACCATATTTTTTATCCCACCGAGCTTTTTGAGAACCCTAATTTTTTGAGAACCCTAATTTTTGAGAACCCTATTTTTTGAGAACCCTAATTTTGAGAACCCTAATTTTTTGGCAACCTTCCGTCTTCCATGGGCCATTTTTGGCCCACGGTAATTTTTGGCTACCCTTTAGGGGCTTAGCCCGTTTTTGATGTCTTTACCTTGTTTGACCATGATTTTTCGACCAACCCTTTGGTCTTCCATGGGTCATTTTTGGCCCACCCTAATTTTCGACCAACCCTTTGGTCTTCCATGGGTCAATTTTGGCCCACGGTCATTTTTGGCCCACCCTAATTTTTGGCCACCCTTTAGGGGCTTAGCCCTATTTTTTGATATTTCGGTCACATCTACACACGCGCACGCACACACACACACACACACACACACACACACACACACACACACACACACACACACACACACACACACACAGATTTACTTACACTCACACAGATTTACTTACACACACAGATTTACTTACACACACACACACAGATTTACTTACACACACACACACACAGATTTACTTACACTCACACACAGATTTACTTACACTCACACACAGATTTACTTACACTCACACACAGATTTACACTCACACACAGATTTACTTACACTCACACAGATTTACTTACACTCACACACAGATTTACTTACACTCACACACAGATTTACTTACACACTTACATTTACCCATAGACACTTACATTTACCCATAGACACTTACACTATGACACTTATACACACTATGTCACTTATACACACATACACTATGACACTTATACACACATTCACTATGACACTTACATTTACACACTTACACTCACCCATAGACACTTACATTTATCCATAGACACTTACACT
Organism: Trachelipus rathkii; assembly: GCA_015478945.1. Taxonomy (NCBI): domain Eukaryota; kingdom Metazoa; phylum Arthropoda; class Malacostraca; order Isopoda; family Trachelipodidae; genus Trachelipus; species Trachelipus rathkii. The sequence continues at coordinate 50,670 of JABUQX010068609.1, read as the reverse complement.
CACCATAGACACTTGGACGTACACACACACACACACACACACATATACACACATTCACTATGACACTTATACACACATTCACTATGACACTTACATTTACCCATAGACACTTACATTTACACTTATACACACGTACAAACACACTACCAACCCTTTGGTCTTCCATGGGTCAATTTTGGCCCACCCTAATTTTTGGCCATCCTTAATTTTTCGGCAGCCCTAATTTTTCGACCAACCCTTTGGTCTTCCATAGGACATCTTTGAGAACCCAAATTTTTCGGTCAACCCTTTTGTATTCCAGGGTGCAATTTTGGTATTGTAACTTTTTTGACCTTGTAGCTTTTTTGATGGCTTTGAGGGTTCCCAATCACCGTAAGAAGTATCTAGTGATGTTCTATTAGTGTTCTATGATTATTCTATGAGTATTAGATGAGTGCCAGGTGAGTGCCAGGTGAGTGCCAATGAGTGCCAATGAGTGCCAAGTGAGTGCCAATGAGTGCCAAGTGAGTGCCACATAGTGCCAACTGAGTGCCACTTTTTTCAAGCCTTTTCTAGCCTCCCCCCGAGCCTAGAATAGCCCTAATATGGGCGTCTACCCCTAGTATGAGGAATCGATTGGTGTATATTACAAGTTGCTAGATGCTTCCTACTACGAGTTAGTCTTTTTCTAACACTTATGCACACTATGTCACTTATATACACACATACACTACGACACTTATACAATACTATACTTATAAGTACACAAATACCATGATACTTTATACACACATACAATTAAGGGTCACTTTATACACACATACTCACCTCATGACACTTATACACACTATGACACTTTTAACACTCCCACCTCCATAGACACTTACATTATACCATATACACTTGGGCAATTCTACACGCACCCATAGACACTACATCTACACCAATAATACTTGATATTTGATGCCTCAGCAGGTTCCTCAGCATTGATGCCTCATCTTTGAAGGTTCATCTTTGATGACTCATCTTTGAGGACGTCATCTTTGATACCATCTATATTGATGATTCATCTTTGATGAAATCATCTTTGATGGCTCATCTCTACCCTCCATCAAAGAACAGAGTTAATATTAATGTCTTCCCATAAGTTCATAAGCTAACCACCAGGGCTCAGCATGAGCTCCCACCCGCAAAAGGGGCAAAGCTGTAAAGCCCACCCGCAGGTGCGTCCCGGGCAGCGGTCCCTGCCTCGCCACAAAGCCCCGCAGGCGCAACAGCGAACGAAAATATGATATCAATGTAAACTATTCAAAGAATTTCATTTCAAATATACTATGAGTCATTCATTTTTATTTCATACTTAAACATTTTTATTAAAAACATTTTCGCGAACCTAAAACTGTAACTCATCACAGACCTATTATTTAACTCATATATTTATTAACATTATTTTTTACTTAATACTTTTTACTTAATACTTTTTAATTTATAAATTTTTAAAAATTGTATGTAAGAAGAAAAAACAGAAAGTGTCTGGATATATAAACATTTTATTTACTAAAATTGTACGAATTTTATTAAAAACATTAACATTACATACCTTAAAGCAATAAATCAGTAATCAATAGAGGTGTTACCTAACACCTAAGAGATTAGTATGCTTTTCGCGCTACTGCTTTACTGCTTTAACTCGTGTTTTACTGCTTTAACTCATATGTTTTACTGTTTTTACTCACATATTATTAACGTTACATACCTTAAAGCAGTAAATCAGTAAGTAAATCAATAGAGGTGTGACCTAACACCAAGGGGAGATTAGTATTTACTGTTTTTACTGCTTTAACTCATGTTTTACTGCTTTAACTCATGTTTTACTGCTTTAACTCATATGTTTTACTGTTTTAACTCGTGTTTTACTGCTTTAACTCATATGTTTTACTGTTTAACTCATATTTATTAACATTATGATAACTGTGGTAAAGAGAAATAAAGGTGTGACCTAACACCAAGGGGGTATTAGTATGCTTTTGTTTTACTGCTTTACTGCTTTTAACTCTTGTTTTACTGCTTTAACTCATGTTTTACTGCTTTAACTCATATGTTTTACTGATTTAACTCATGTTTTACTGCTTTAACTCATATGTTTTACTGCTTTAACTCATATATTTATTAACATTGCTTTTTTATTTTGTTTAATACTTTTTTATTATTTTTATTATTTTTATTTTATTTTTATTATTTTATTTTTTTCATTATTTTATTTTTATTATTATACTTAGTGTTATTTACTTCATGCTCATTGTTATGCTATTTTTCAATAATACACACATGACATATACTGCGCTAAGACATACTTACATTTTTACTAATTTTAGCAGCACAGCTGGTCAATAATTACTAAGGCGATGACTCACATACACAATACACACACACATTACCGATCACCCAGCACGGACCACGGCAGCTATAGGTTATCGCATACATCACACAATGCTTCATTGTTACCGAGTTTACGTCACAGATTACACTTCTGCCACGCCAGATTTCGGCAACAATACATGCGCACACTTCGTTACCATATGGCGCGTTATGCTCTTGTTAAATGCAATATGACATCATTCGTCATAACTGGGGTTAGTGCTTAAAACTTCTGTTAACAAAGAATTTATATCCGCCAATACTTTTTGCGCACGCCTGCTGGGGTGCCACAGATTCATTGTGGGCTGGCAGTTCTTTATTGCGATTTACGTAGCCTGGTCAGTTTACCACGTTTGCTCCCATTGATCTAGCAGCTTACATGAACAACATAAACACGTAGCGCTCTTATTAAAACATTCTGCTTTTACAACAATTACTCAGCCACTCACACTAGCATACCGATGCTTTCATCCAAAACGCCAAAGCCTTTAAGCACTGGATTTTGCCACATCTATACATGCGTCTGAACAGATATTTAAACCGATCTTCTTCAAATGTGTGCCAGTCAATAGCGAAGCCTCAGCCCTTAGCTGATAGCATTCAGGTCAAAATACAAACTGACCCTTAATGTGGTGCAGCACTAAAGAGCCTGGCCTCTGTGCCTTACAAATTTTTGATTTAAGTCAGCAATTTAGTAGATTCGAGAATCACTTTTATGGGTCAGGAAAACTAAGTAGGAGGCTGACTATGGATACTTTTCACAGATCGAGAATTATTTTTATCGCTTTTTGTTTAGGTGAGGCACAACTCCTCAGGGTGGCAGAGAACCCCGTGACACCTTAACAACAACGAGCGGGGTTCGGAGACTTCTCCCGAGGAGGTTATTACATACCTTAAAACCAAAAAGGTGATAAAATAATTCTCGACCAATCACATGCGCTGTCATATAGAGATAAGGATTACTCCATCCACTCACTAGAAAGGTAAACATTTCCTGCTTACCTGCTTAAAGGATCTTACCGATCCAGCATGTTTCAATTTGAAATATATTTATAAAGTTGATTCTCGAATCTTGTCTATACTGGAATTACCTTTGACCTGGTATTAGTTTAAACTGTCTGTATATAAAAAAAAAAAAAAAAGGTTTATCCTAAATTTAGCCTAAATTTAGGCCTAACGTAGTTATTGCACCACATTTTACAGTAGTGCTGGGTCTGTTTAAAATAAATTTTACTAAAATTTCATGAAATTTTATTAAAACGCCTCGGGGTACAAAAAGGTTTATCCCAAATTTAGGCCTAAAGTAGTTATTTCAACACATTTTACAGAGAGAGGTCAGTTTCGTATCTGTAAGGAGTGCGTGTTGTTGTGTTTTCTCGTGTTGGATTGCCAATGTACATAGATAATAATAAAGAAAATCCGAATTATTTAAAAAAACTTTGAAATATTTTTAGATAACATCGAGCGAATAATATAAATGTAAGTGAATAATTGTTATTTTTAAATAAAAACTTAGAATGATTTTAATAAAATACATGTTATGTTAGCAGAGAAGAACTTATTTTGTTATTTTTATACTTATTACATGGCTAAAGATGATGTAAAGCAGTAAGTCAATAGAACAAAACGTGGCTTAGCTTGGTGTAGAGGGGTGCTAGGGGCTGACCTTACTGATTTACTGATTTATTGCTTTAAGGTACGTAAAATATATGTTTTTAATAAAATTTCATAAAATTTTAGTAAAAGTTATTTTAAAACTTGATAGTTATAAAATTTATAAACAAAAAGTATTAACAGTTAATAATAAATTCTTTGTTCAAAGATAATGATTGATTTATTATAGAAGTTTTAAGAAACTTTGAAATAATTTTAGTTATATTTGAATGAGTAATATAAATGTACGTGTTTAATTAAAACATAAAATGTTTTAATAAATTATACGTTATATGTGTAAGTGAGTGTGCGTGTGTGTGTGTGTGTGTGTGTTGTGTGTGTAAGTAAATCTGTGTGTGAGTGTAAGTAAATCTGTGTGTGTAAGTAAATCTGTGTAAGTAAATCTGTGTGTGAGTGTAAGTAAATCTGTGTGTGAGTGTAAGTAAATCTGTGTGTGAGTGTAAGTAAATCTGTGTGAGTGTAAGTAAATCTGCGTGTGTAAGTAAATCTGTGTGTGGTTAAATGTGTGTGCGAGTGTGTGTGTGTATGTGTGTGTGTGTGTGTGTGTGTGTAAGTGTAAATGTAAGTGTCTATGGGTAAATGTAAGTGTCATAGTGAATGTGTGTATAAGTGTCATAGTGAATGTGTGTATAAGTGTAAGTGTGTCCGCTTGTGTATAAGTGTAAATGTAAGTGTCTATGGTTAAATGTAAGTGTCAAGTGTGTGTGTGTGTGTGTGTGTGTGTGTGTGTGTTCTAAATAATAACAATAGGCATGAAGTAAATAACACTAAGTATAATAATAAAAATAAAAATAAAATAATAAAAATAATAAAATAATAATAAAAATAAATAAAAATAATAATAAAATAAATAAAAAGTATTAAAACAAAATAAAAAACATAATGTTAATAAATATATGAGTTAAAGCAGTAAAACATATGAGTTAAAGCAGTAAAACATGAGTTAAAGCAGTAAACATATGAGTTAAAGCAGTAAAACATGAGTTAAAAAGCAGTAAAACAAGAGTTAAAGCAGTAAAGCAGTAAAAACAAAAGCATACTAATCCCCTTTGGTGTTAGGGGGCATGCCTTATTGATTTACTGATTTACTGCTTTAAGGTATGTAATGTTAATAAATATATGAGTTAAAGCAGTAAAACATATGAGTTAAAGCAGTAAAACATGAGTTAAAGCAGTAAAACATATGAGTTAAAGCAGTAAAACATGAGTTAAAGCAGTAAAACAAGAGTTAAAGCAGTAAAGCAGTAAAACAAAAGCATACTAATCCCCCCCTTGGTGTTAGGTCACACCTCTATTGATTTACTGATTTACTGCTTTAAGGTATGTAATTTTAATAAATATGTGAGTAAAAACAGTAAAACATATGAGTTAAAGCAGTTAAAGCAGTAAAGCAGTAAAACAAAAGTATACTAATCCCTTAGGTGTTAGGTAACACCTCTATTGATTTACTGATTTACTGCTTTAAGGTATGTAATAATGTTTTTAATAAAATTTCGTACAGTTGTAGTAAAATAAAATGTTTATATATCAGACACTCTGGTTTTTTTTTTTTCTTCTTACATACAATTTTTAAAAATTTATAAATTAAAAAGTATTAAGTAAAAAATAATGTTAATAAATATATGAGTTAAATAATAGGTCTGTGATGAGTTACAGTTTTAGGTTCGCGAAAATGTTTTTAATAAAAATGTTTAAGTATGAAATAAAAATGAATGACTCATAGTATATTTGAAATGAAATTCTTTGAATAGTTTACATTGATATCATATTTTTCGTTCGCTGGAATATTGCGCCTGCGGGAGCACGTGGCGGGCGGGGACGCGGCGGGACGCACCTGCGGGTGCGGGGCTGGCTGCCTTTGCGGGTGGGGCTCATGCTGAGCCCTGGTGGTTAGCTTATGAACTAGGGGAGAACATCAATATTAACTCTGTTCTTTGATGGAGGGTAGAGATGAGCCATCAAAGATGATTTCATCAAAGATGAATCATCAATATAGATGGTATCAAAGATGACGTCCTCAAAGATGAGTCATCAAAGATGAACCTTCAAAGATGAGGCATCAATGCTGAGGCATTAATGCTGAGGCATCAAAATATCAAGTGTGTGAGAGTGTAAGTGTAAGTGTCTATGGGTGCGTAAGTGTGTAAGTGTATATGAGTGTAAGTGTAAGTGTCTATGGAGAGTGTAAGTGTTTATAAGTGTCATAGTGTGTATAAGTGTCATAGTGAATGTGTGTATAAGTGTTATAGTGTATGTGTGTATAAGTGTCATAGTGTATTTGTGTATAAGTGATATAGTGTGTATAAGTGTCATAGTGTATTTGTGTATAAGTGATATAGTGTGTATAAGTGTTAGAAAAAGACTAACTCATAGTAGGAAGCATTCTAGCAACTTGTAATATACAACATCAATCGAATCCTCATACCTTATAACCTAGGGTAGATACCTATTATTAGGCCATTCTAGGCTCAGGGGAGGCTAGAAAAAGGCTTGAAAGTGGCACCAGTTGGCACTATGTGGCACTCACTTTGCACTATGTGGGCACTATCTGGCACTCACTTGGCACTCATTGGCACTCACCTGGCACTCACCTGGCACTCACCTGGCACTCATCTAATACTCATAGAATAATCATAGAACACTAATAGAACATCACTAGATACTTCTTACGGTGATTGGGAACCATCAAAGAAAGCTACAAGGTCAAAAAAGTTACAATACCAAAATTGCACCCTGGAATACAAAAGGGTTGACCGAAAAATTTGGGTTCTCAAAGATGTCCTATGGAAGACCAAAGGGTTGGTCGAAAAATTAGGGCTGCCGAAAAATTAAGGATGGCCAAAAATTAGGGTGGGCCAAAATTGACCCATGGAAGACCAAAGGGTTGGTAGTGTGTTTGTACGTGTGTATAAGTGTAAATGTAAGTGTCTATGGGTAAATGTAAGTGTCATAGTGAATGTGTGTATAAGTGTCATAGTGAATGTGTGTATAAGTGTGTGTGTGTGTGTGTACGTCCAAGTGTCTATGGTGAGTGTAAGTGTCTATGGATAAATGTAAGTGTCTATGGGTGAGTGTAAGTGTATATAAGTGTCATAGTGAATGTGTGTATAAGTGTCATAGTGTATGTGTGTATAAGTGACATAGTGTGTATAAGTGTCATAGTGTAAGTGTCTATGGGTAAATGTAAGTGTCTATGGGTAAATGTAAGTGTGTAAGTAAATCTGTGTGTGAGTGTAAGTAAATCTGTGTGTGAGTGTAAGTAAATCTGTGTGTGAGTGTAAGTAAATCTGTGTGTGAGTGTAAGTAAATCTGTGTGTGAGTGTAAGTAAATCTGTGTGTGAGTGTAAGTAAATCTGTGTGAGTGTAAGTAAATCTGTGTGAGTGTAAGTAAATCTGTGTGTGTGTAAGTAAATCTGTGTGAGTGTAAGTAAATCTGTGTGTGTGTGTGTGTAAGTGCCATAGTGAATGTGTGTATAAGTGACATAGTGTGTATAAGTAAATCTGTGTGTGTAAGTAAATCTGTGTGTGAGTGTAAGTAAATCTGTGTGTGTGTAAGTAAATCTGTGTGAGTGTAAGTAAATCTGTGTGTGTGTGTGTGTGCGTGCGCGTGTGTAGATGTGACCGAAATATCAAGGTCAAACAAGGTTAAGACATCAAAAACGGTCTAAGCCCCTAAAGGAAGGACAAAAAATTACCGTGGGCCAAAATTGACCCATGGAAGACCAAAGGGTTGGTCGAAAATTAGGGTGGGCCAAAAATGACCCATGGAAGACCAAAGGGTTGGTCGAAAAATCATGGTCAAACAAGGTAAAGACATCAAAAACGGGCTGAGCCCCTAAAGGGTAGCCAAAAAGATCATCAAATAAAATGGCCCATGACATCTAAATGGTTGCCGTGGAAAAATTAGGGGCTCTCAAAAATTAGGGTTCTAAAAATTAGGTTCTCAAAAAATTAGGGTTCTCAAAAATTAGGGGTTCTCAAAAAGCTCGGTGGAAAAATAGGGTTCTCAAAAATTTGGGTTCTCAAAAATTAGGGTTCTCAAAATAGGGTTCTCAAAAAATAGGGTTCTCAAAAATTAGGTTCTCAAAAAATTTGGGTTCTCAAAATTTGGGTTCTCAAAAAATTTGCGCTCAAAAAATTTGGGTTCTCAAAAAATGGGTTCTCAAAAAATCCGGATTCTCAAAAATCCGGGTTCTCAAAAAATCCGGTTCTCAAATAGGGTTCTCAAAAATTAGGGTTCTCAAAAATTAGGGGTTCTCAAAAAGCTCGTGGGATTAAAAATATGGTTCTCAAAAAATTAGGGTTCTCAAAAAATAGGGTTCTCAAAAAATTAGGGTTCTCAAAAAATTAGGGTTCTCAAAAATTAGGGTTCTCAAAAAATTTGGGTTCTCAAAAAATTAGCTGCGCAAATCAGTTTGCTTCAACCCTTCTTCGAAGGGTTGCAAAAAATTAGGTTCTCAAAAAATTTGGGTTCTCAAAATTTGGGTTCTCAAAAAATTTGGGTTCTCAAAAACCTGGGTTTCAAAATCCGGGTTCTCAAAAATCCGGGTTCTCAAAAATCCGGGTTCTCAAAAATCCGGGTTCTCAAAATCCGGGTTCTCAAAAAATCCGGGTTCTCAAAAAATAGGGTTCTCAAAAAGGTCAAGGCCCCAAAAAGTTAAGGTAAAAAATTCAGGTTGCCCAAAAAGGTCAAGGCCAAAAAGGTCGCGGTCAAAAAAAGGTCAAAAAGGTCGCGGTTAAATTTTAGTCCAATTCGCGGGGCCTACATCAACTGCCATCTATGATACAGCTGATTGAAGAACGGGTCTTGGAAGATAGAAGGGAGTGGAGGAATAGGTTTGCCGTGCTGACAGGTTCATGAGCCTTCCTAGAAGAGGATGTAAGATATATATATATATATATATATATATATATATATCATATTATTATATATATTATTATATATATATATACAGAAAGAAGAATAGTTAGTATTATATATATATAGGTCAATATATTACTATTATATTATATTATATATATTATTATTATTATATATATATATATATATATATATATTATTATTATTATTATTATTATATGTTATTATATATATATATATATATATATATTATATATTTTTTTTATTATTATTATAAAGAATAAAAATATATATATATATATATATATATATATATATATATATATATATATATATATATATATATATATATATATATATATATATATATTATATATATATATATATATACAGGCTTACACAAATAAATCCATGCTTTCCTGATGTCATTCCTCCTAAGGTTCTTAAAACTTGTGCTTCCTACCTCCCACTCTGTCTTGGTCATCTGTTTCGTCTCTATCTATTCACTTCGATCTTCCCATCCCGCTGGAAGCGTGCGCTCATTCAATCAACCTGTGTTGAAGAAGGGGGACGGGACCCCCTCTCAACCTTTAAATATTGTCCTATTGATTTAACCTCTGTTCTTTCCAATATTTTCGAATTCTCCGTAACATGGAAATTAGGAAACATCATATTTCTTCTAATTTTATCTCTGATCTCTAATATGGCTTAGGTAAGGAGTTCTTTACCGGTGACCTTCTTTATCTAGTTATCTTCCCTCTATTATCGGTCCCCTTACTCTTCGACATTTCGATGAGTCTCTTGCTGTCGCTCTAGACGTACCGAAAACCTTTGAGAAAGTCCTGCAAAAGCTTTGATTTCCAAACTTGCCACTTTCGGGATCTATCCATCTTTGTAACCTTCCCTCTGACTTTTTCCGGTCACTGTATGTCAGCCATTGTAAACGGCCACTGTTCATCCTTTAAATATATTAATAATGATATTTGTACTTTCTACTTTTCAATAGTGTCTTTCAATGTTACTTCATAACCTATCTACTCTTAAACTGACAGTTTCAACTTTCAATGCCACTTTCAACTTCAAATAGCAGTTGCTAAGAGAACGGTATGAGATCACGGATCTTTAAACTTTCTGTTATTTCTAAAATATGGTTGTTATCGATGCCTCACAAATTAGTTTCTTCATCTATCTACTCTGCAAAGTCTTCCTCACAATTATAGTATCTTATTTGAAAACACACATCTCAAGCCTTCTCTTTTTCTTAATATTCTTGGCGTTTCCTTTTTTCGTAATCGTTCTTGAAAAGATCACGTTATTTCTCTCTGCAGGTTACGTGTTTTGAGGTGTCTTCAAAACTACTCCACACCACGCTAGTTGCTTGACCTTTGTAGGGGAGTTATTTATCCTTGTATGTAGTACGCGTTGCATATATATGGGGTATTTCCCCTCACTCAGAACTTATTGAGAGGGTGAAATCGAAGGATTTTTGACTTATTAACTCTCTTACTCTCGCTGACTATCTCAAATAACTCCCCTTTCTACCGAACTCTTCCATCACTCTTCCTTTGAGGAGAGCTCGCGCCACTCTTCAATATTCTTCAGTCTCATTCTTCTTCTGTCCAACTCACCGACCCCATACTTAAGAGTTATGCTCATTCTAAGATGCACTCTACTGATAAAGTCTGGAACACATTTCATTCTGTTTTTCCACTTCCTATAACTAAAGCACTTTTCATAC
>JABUQX010068609.1:15000-30000 GCA_015478945.1 Trachelipus rathkii | reverse complement strand
AAACTACATCTTTTTATCGAACGGAGAAAAAAAACAATACTAGGTGTTTTTATTCAATATATAAAATAGACAAAAACAAAATCGAAGATAGAAAAAATACCTCGAAACTGCATCTTTTATATCGAAAATTTTCGCAAAACATTAATGCTACTCAACTCTAAAGTATATAAGAAGATCAAACCTTCAAAGACAGGAGTACCAACATTTAATCACGAGCTGTTTGCTTTCCTTTTGGTTTTACTCTTCACCTAATAAAGAAAATATGGACGCATTCTTCTATAAAACTTTAATTTTGCACAAAAGATGCAGGTGGTTAGAGATGGGTAAAAGAAACGTGCGGCAACAAACTTTTACCACGGGATATTCTGTCTTCGTGTTATTTTGCCATGATTCTCAATTATATATATATATATATATATATATATATATATATATATATATATATATATATATATATATATATATATATATATTTAGTATATATATATATATATATATAAATAATATCTATAAATTTTTATTTTCACTGATTTTTCACATTTTTTATTTTATCTTTCATTCGAAAAGTAATGTTATAAACAAAATATTTAATAAATGAATATCAAGAAATAAATGAATAATGGATCTATATTAGGTTGTTCAGCTTAAAATACTGATTGAATCTGAAGACACACTGTCGCAGAAGCTCTTAAGCGAGAGTGTCTTGTTATTTACCCCAAATCCTCACACTATGGCGAATATACGGACTGAACGAAAGGAAGTGAAAATATAGTAACATAACCATTTATTTTTAAATTGAGGATGTGAAGGTGGAGTTGGAACTGGCAAAAGGTTGACCAGCTCCACAGGTTGATTTTCATGTATATCACATCAGTCCGATTTTACTTTAACGACTATGAGACTATCATACATAAAATATAAAAAATATTAAGCAGTGACACTTGTTCTAACTAGTATAAGGCAACCTTAAATTATTGTATATATATATATATATATATATATATATATATATACTATATATATATGCTTTGTATATATATATATATAATAACTATATATACTATATATTATATATATATAATATTATAAATATTTTTTATTTAAGATTCATGAAGCAAGTCTTCCGTTACATGGTGTTAAAAAAAATGATGAAAAATAGTCATCTTGTTTTGCCCGATACTCTGTTTTCATTTATTATTATTATTATTATTATTATTATTATTATTATTATTATTATTATTATTATTATTATTATTATTATTATTATTATTATTAGTAGTAGTAGTAGTAGTAGTAGTAGTAGTAGTAGTAGTAGTAGTAGTAGTATATTGTTTAAATAAAATATTAAAAACATGGTAGTTAAAAATGTCAAAATCAAATAAATAATTAAAATATCTTCAAACACCTTTACTTGCAAGGCTTCACACACACATATGCACACACACACACACACACTTACACACACACACACACACCTACACACACCCACGATACACTACACACATCATTTATCATATATTATAGTTTATCTTCTTCATGTCTAGTAATTCCTTTGTGACAAATTCCACATATAATATTAAAGCCTCCGCACTGTAATCTTATTATGTATAATTCAGGAGAATCTTGTTAGGGTTGACAAATTATTTTTGATACGGAGAAGTATAATATATATATATATATATATATATATATATATATATATATATATATATATATATATATAACTATATATATATATATATATATATATATATATATATCTATATATATATGCCTATATATACTTATATAATACTAATATATATATATATATGACGGAGTAAATCTTCATCCCTAGATAATATCTTTAAAATTTTGCAGTGCAAATTATTATTATATCATTATTGGCAAGTTAAACATTTGGGTCTTTTCTCTTCCATGAAATGTTGAAAATCATATTTAATTGCTATTGAATATTATTGCTAACTTTTTCGAGTTAAGCCGTTTTCGGTTTGGCAATATTCTTACGAAAAATAAGAACGTTCTCAAAAAAACCGTTCGTTTTGTCAAATTTTAAGAAAAATTTGAGAATATTCTCACCAAACGTAAGAATTTTGACAAATTCCGTAAGATTGCTATTTCCCTATCTTGCCGAAAAATTCTATTCTTACCGAAAATGTAAACAAAGGAAATGATGGCGGAAAGCAGTCATGAAATTTTTTTCTTTTCCTTTTTTTTTTAAAACAATGGAATCAATTTTTTTTTATTAATGACTTTCAGAGTAATGAGATTGTGTCAAATATTTGTGTGATATTCACAATTTTAATTATCCTTAAAATATTCATAAAAAACTGCAATGATAATGTTTTCACTACGTGGTAGGCCCGATGCTTCCTTGAATAAAAATGGCTTTAATTTTCAGCTTTGCCAATTTTTGATGAAAAGATGTTACAATGATGCACTTTTCATTGTTTTTTTTTTTTTTTTTTTTAAAAATACTATATATATGTATATATATGTATATATAATATATATAATATATATATATATATATATATATATATATATATATATATATATATAATATGTGTTTTGTTTTTTCTCTAAGTGTATATAGGTTTAATTTTAATATATATATATATATATATATATATATATATATTAATAATATATATATATATATATATATATATATATATATATATATATAATATATGTATATAATAATAACATATATATCTATATATATATATATATAATATATATATATATATATATATATATATCGGGTAAGTGCCATGACTTGATGCTCTGGGGTGAGACGGGCTTGAATTTTTAATATATATATATATATATATATATATATATATATATATATATATATATATATATATATATATATATATATATATATATATATATATACTTCTTAATAAAAATATCCCGTTTATTAATCTACCTGAATTTAAACACTGATCGTACCGTTAATTATATCTATCACCTTTCACTCAATTCTCATACGCGAATTTCCTTAATGCATAGAAAATTCCAAATGTCCATTTTTTGAGCATAAGACAAAATGCCAAAACGAAAACGGCTTTAGCAATAAGACGGGAGAATATTTCATTCATACCTGGGTCGAAGGTACCACTTTATTTCCAACTTTAGTTTTACAACTCTATTTTCCAGTTTTATTTTCCAAAAATCATATTATATATATGTAACATATATATATATATATATATATATATATATATATATATATATATATATATATATATATATATATATATATATATATATATATATATATATATATATATATATATATATATATATATATATATTAGGATGCTGCAAATGTCATTTTTCGCATCCTGCATCCGGATGCGGATGTTTGATTTTAACATCCGCGGATGCGGATGCTGGATGTGGATGTTTGATTTTAACATCAGCGGATGCGGATGCGGATGCGATGTTTGATATATTTATATATATATATATATATATATATATATATATATATATATATATATATATATATAACTATATATATATATATATATAGCATAACATAACTATATATATATATATATATATATATATATATATATATATATATATATATATAGATTTTAGCCACAATTTATTAATATAATTGTTATCAGGGTGCGGGACGGGGACCCAGCTCAAATACACCCCACCAACCTTTTTCCCCGACCTCCGACCTTAATGAAAGAGATTTTACAATGGATTATATACTTTTTCACTAGTATTGAAATTCAAATATAGGAAAGGTTGTGCTTGAGAAACATCAATTTTTCTGCCTTTTCTGCTGAGAGTCTGTTTCTCTTTTCATCATATATTAGCCCAGCATTGCTCACTCTCTCACAAAATTATTTCCTTGCAAGTTTACTTAAGCGTGGGTAAACATTTTGCTTAACACTCCACCAACTGATAGGATGGTCATTTGATTTGTATCTAGTCGTTTTTCTTGGTGATAGTTTTCAATCATTTGCACTGCTGGTAATGCGTGTGTTTCTTCATCACTACTGGACTGTAGAAATTCTTCCAGTGAATCTGTTATTGATTTACTTGTAGAAGGTATTGGTTCTGTATATTTCGTTTTCTTTAATGGGTGGCTAATTAATAGACTGTTCGGATTAAAGTTTTTCAACTGCAACACAAAGTGACGATTTAACTTGTTCTAATATTGTGTTACAAAAAAACTTTCCTTTATAACGGGGATCTAAGTAAGTTGCAATAGTATGCTCATTAATTTCCACAGGACCAAAGCGTTTTTCAAGCTCTAATTTTAGTACACTTTTCATTCTTTTAAACCGTCATCATTTTCATTTGAAGATGGTTCAAAAATGCTTCCTTAGCGTTGAGATTAATGATGTTACATCGTGGCAGAAGCCTGTGAGGAAGTCCTTTGAATTTTTTTGGCATCCCCTAATCTCATGTGACTCTGTTGACTCAAATTTTATGAACTTCATGCTGTGAGTTCATGAGTCATCATTACACATTTGAGTCAAATCCATGTCTCTCATTTAAAGTTTGCGTTCAGATTCATCTTAAGTATTTTTATTATAAAATTCTTTTATCAAATCTCGACAATAAATATCCGCGCAACATTTGCAGGGCAAAGCGCGGATGCGGATGCGGATGCGGATCTTTAATAATGTGCGGATTCTCCGCGGATGCGGATACGGATGTTACCTGCATCACTAATATATATATATATATATATATATATATATATATATATATATATATATATAAATAATAACATCTATATTTGTGTATATATATATCTCTACTCTTTCTTATATATATGCTATATATATATATATATATATATATATCATTTATGGGCAATTCGGATTCGAAGGTACCGGTTCGGATTCGGATTCTAAGCCTCGAATCCGGATTCGAATCCGAGTCTGTGTATTTCTACAGGATTGAAAAATACAGTTTGATATACCTTTTCCTTATAAAAAATGAAAACGATATTGGCTTTTGTATTGCAGATAATGCTAAAAATATGGTTAAAGCCTTTTTTAATATATTCAGCTTTGATGAGGGTACAGAGGATATTTTGGAAATTAACGACCTCTAGCAGAAGAAGAAGAAGCACAGGAAATAGATGAAAAAATACTTTTCAAAATTTTGAAGCGAAGTTTTTTATTTGACTACCCTGTGTTATACATAGTATTCAGCTTGATTTAAAAAAATGTTCTAATAAACTCAGAAATTCAAAGAATATTTTGAAAAATATACACGACATCGTCTACTTCTTTCGAAAGTCAATCCACTGGTCTGACCAACTTAAAAAGAAAACTGGAAACATAAACCTCTTAAATCCAACTGAAGCAAGATGGACCTCCTACTCAGTAATGTTGAAACGATATATAAAAGTGAAAATATATATATATATATATATATATATATAAAATATAAAAAAATATATATATATATATATATATATATATATATATATATATATATATATATATATATATATATATATATATATATATATATATATATATATATATATATATATATATATATATATATAGTAAATAAAGAATTATTGTGGGAAGATAAAGAAAATTGCCTCCTCTGGGGTCGAACCAACGCATGTTACGACTGAGACCGATATATACTCGGACGCTCTACCACTGAGCCATCACTCTAACGTTGGAACGTCCCCAGTATAATGGGTACTCAGTGCTAACGCTGATTCATCAGAAAAGCTGTACCACCCATCTTTCCCCCTAATAATTCTTTATTGCTATACAAGGTACTTTGCGGTCTATTAGAGTATGTATAATAATATGTATATATATATATATAACTTAATATATATATATATATATATATATATATATATATATATATATATAATAATATATATATATATATATATATATATAACTAACCATATATATATATATATATATATAATCTAAGGCCGTAGCCAGGGGGGGGGGATGGTTCAGGGAGTTTGAACCACCACGAAATTATTTAAACTATTAAAAAAAATTTATGAATTGAATCACTTAATTTTAATTTATAAGAATAATTAATATACTAAAGCAAATTAAGAGTACATATTAATAGAAATGAGGAAAACACATTTATGGTTCGTGAATATTTCTTAGGTTTAATGGCTGTTGAAAGCATAAAATGAGAATCTCTAACGAAGGTAATAATACTTCGAAGGTTGAAATAAATAGCAACTTTCTGATTAAACAACGACATGATAGTGGAGCAGTAAAGAAGAAAAGTTTTATATAAAAGTGTTCAAACTGTCGAAATTATACAGCGCATTGCATGTTCAGTGATGTTGACATTCATATAAGGTAAAACACATTAGAAACTCTATTAGGACATTGAAAACAATTGGGCATTAATGCATTAATTTAGTTGTCCTAGACGAAAACTATTTTAAAAGAAAAAGTCTTTCATATTTATTCTTTTTGTTGTGGTAACAGTGCATTTTGTAAGTTGTAAGACCTCTTAATATTCTGTAATATTCTTAAAGTTCTGATGTATTTGGAATACTGCACGTGACACAGGCTTCAATTCCGCAAGAGCACATTACCCACTTACCAAGTATATGAGTTTCTAAGAAAATACATTTGTGCTCGCCGAAGTATGTGGAAACTCCTGGTCTGAAGTTATTTTATTTCAAATGGGTATTTCTTTCATTATGAATTAGTTGTAGTGATCCGTTCAACACTCCGGCTTTTATTTCAACCCACTCAAAAATGATGTAATTAGTGGAACATAACTCAAAAAATGTCCTAGTGGATGATACAAATGCTTGATTTTCTTCTTCGCTCATTGAAGCTGTAATTTCAACTTTCAAAGTTCGGCATAAGTAAGAAGCTCTCTTAAAATCTCTTTGTTCCGGAAAAGCAACATAATCATGGAGGTTCACAACGCAGACAGAACTTTTTAAAATGTTTGTGAAGTTTGCGGAATCACCAAATTCTACATACATTATCAAATGTGAGATGATCATTCTAGAATTTTAAAGCGTCACAAGTTAAAAAGGTTTGAACCAAAGCATCTTCAAACAAATTTCCGGATAAAATATAGTTAGAAAAGCAACCCTAAAAAGTTTCTTCTAAAGTAAATTCACCGAAAACTACATCTAGCTCAACCCAAAGAGAAGTTGTTCCACCTGATTGAATTGCAAATCGATCTCTTCCACAAAAAAGAGGAATATCTAGAGGAGCAAATAATACGAAAGTTGAAAAAAATAGTGGCCAACATCATGGTGGTGAACCAGCAATGAAAAAAAGGTTTTAGATAAGTGTTTATTTAAGCTGTCGAAAATATACAGCAGCATTGTATATTCATTGCTGTTGAAATTCATGTACTATGCTTTATTGGCCTAGTGAAAACAACTGGGCACTATTTTAGTTTACCAAGGTGGAAACTTTTTTATTATAAAAATAGGAAAATTTTTCCAACAGAAAAGAAAATGGACAAAACTAACACGAATACGAGAATTAAAGTCGATGGAAAGTTATGATGGAAGGTACAATTTAGAGAAGTTTCTAAAGCAATTGTTGAAACTTTCGGGGAGCATGAGATGGATCAAGATATTGAATGAACCTTCTTCAAAAGACTTAAATCTTTTTAAATTTGTAATCACGAGCGAATTTGTTATAAGTTTAACTATGATTTCAACTTTATTCTCCTTCACTATTCCATTATGTTATACATTGCAGTCTCCGTCATAAGTGACAGCAACTGCTTTTAATCATACTGAAAATGTAATGCTTTTTTTGAAAAAATTTCGCTCAAGAGTCCAGGATAATTTTTCCGGAATTGTGGAAGATATGAGTATGTTCAGTGTCAGAATCAATGTAATACTAAAATAAATCTATCAATTGCAATTAATTTTTTAGATGATATTTCAAACCAGTGAGCCACAAATACATCCTTACGAATCATAGTAAAATGATACTATCGATATCTAATAAATGGTTTACGAATTTTGTAAATAAACTTGATCTATGCAGTCACATTTGGATAGTTAAGGATTATAGCATCTATCTCACTCACAGCGTGAACACAAGAAAGATGTTTCTCTGCTCTGAAAAGACTCAAAACATATTTTCTCAATTTTACAGGGGAGGAAAGGCGAACAAAATCTGACTATAATGAGTGTTTATCATAGCCACAAAATATAAACGGGAGTTATCCTGCATTTTGCTGTTAATAAAAATAGAACAATAATTTTCATATGAATAAAATATTTTCTTAAAATTCCTGCCAATTTCAAAATATATTAATTTTATGCCCTTTTATTCAAGTAAGAATATATATATATATATATATATATATATATATATATATATATGCTCTCTTAACTATATATATGTATATATATTATATATATATATATATCTACCCTTTCAACCACTTTTAATTTATATATATATATATATATATTTATATTTATATTTATATTTATATTTATATTTATATTTATATAATATATAATATATATATATATATATATATATATATATATATAATAACTATAATATATATATAACATATATATATATATATATATATATATATATAATATATATATATATATATATAATATATATTTATAATATATATATATATATATATATATATATATATATATATATATATATATATATATATATATATATATATATATATATATATATATATATATATATAACTTTAATGAATCGTAACTGAAATTCACTTAAGAGCATTATTACCCTAGCATCTATTGAAACATTTTTTAAATTACAAAAACGGATTTCTTCGAGTGTTTCAGAATTGCTTGACGAAATTAGGCAATCTAATTATCCCATTAAGTTACCATAAACTCGGGGCTGGACTAACCATTAAGCAAAATAAGCACGTGCTTAGGGTATCAAGGGAATAAATCCACTTTTGCATTGGAAAAATAGAGAAAACATTTTTCCAAACCCTTGCGAATTTGCCAAAAATTATCTAGCTATTCTCGCAGCAACTTCAGATGTCGAAAGACTTTTTTTCAATGGCGAGTGCTGTAGGACGCCATAGAAGAAATAAAATTACTCCTGAAACATGAAACATTGGAAAACTTAATACTTTATAGAGAAAACCTTAAAAATGGCTAATTTTAATTTTTTAACAGGATGTTTATTTCACTAATCAAACAAAAGTCAAGAAAATATTAAAAATGGAAAAGCAATTTTATTAATATATATTCTTATAAATATTTGAAATGAAATTTTTCATATTTTCGTTCTATTTAATTTTGTAAAAATCTTCCGGAACAATCCGAATCCGGATTCGGATTAGGATTCAAGATTTTTTTATGGATTCGGATTCGGATTCGACGATTTCAAAAATGCCTGATTCTGATTCGAAGATTTCACACACACGCGGATTCGAATTCGGACGTGTTGGATTCGGATTCGAATCCGAAAGTTGCCGGATTCGTCTATCACTTATATATATATATATATATATATAGATTTTTATATAAAATATATATATATATATATATATATATATATATATATATATATATATATATATATATATATATATATATATATATATATATATATATATATATATATATATATATATATATGCCTAATAAATTTCGAGCTTTAGCCACAACCTATTAATATAATTGTGTTACCAGGGTATATATATATATTAATATATATAACGCTGATAGTATCAAAGAAAATTAATGTTTAAAAGAAAAGATATAAGTAGAACTTGTAACTCCACTTATAAGTTAATGATTTAATTAAACCACTACGACTGAACTTTTGACTTATGCTTTCTCCATTGTTGTCTTTAATAATAAAGAATTTTTTTTTTGTCTTTATAAAGGGAAGGAAATCCTATTGTTCGTAAAGCCTCTTCACGCAATCTATTATTTTCTTCTTTTCTTTTCATTTGAACAAACAAAAGAGCATATCTTGGCGGAAATCCTTTTTCGAGTATTATTATATGTGTTACACACAAAGTCTTCTGATTGTATTATTTCACAAGATTCGTAAAGGTGGCCCATCGTTTTACACTAATATTATACACTATATTTCATTTTAGGATCTATTCTCCTTGACAGAGCCGTCTCTTAACGAATGGAAATCGATTCACTTTCTGAAAACTTAATCTCCTCCGGTCGGAATTTATCCTCCGGAATCTTGTTTCGTTATCGGGGGATTTTGAGGCCATTTCCCGTTTTCCCCGATTTCCTTTCTCCTCCTCCCTCCCGTGTTTCTCTTAATCAATCGATTTTAAGTGGCAAGACATTGTTTGCTAATGTTTTGATTTACTTCTTTTTCACGTTTTAATTTAGAGCATTTTATTTTCTTTTTCTTTAATATATTAAGTCTCTGTTTTTTTTATTATTATTATATTTTCAAAATCTTGCTTTAATTATTATTATTTCTAATTTCTTATTCATTCATTTTCTTATTGCTGCCAAACAGAATATATCAGATTAAATTTGGCTTCTCTGCACAGTTATAAAACAGTTCCGCTTGAAATATTTCTTACATAAATTGCAAAATAATTTAAACGTAAAAAGTAACTTTTTTAATTTTTGTAAAACTCAATACTTTATTCTTATTTTGTTCAAAATATAAAATGCAAAACTATGTAGGAATATTAATTATTTTTTATTTTTATTTTTTCTTTAAACCAAATTTAAAAAGTTCTCTTATATTTTAATTAATATTAGTTTTTCAGAATGTAAAATCTACATTTTTTTAAAAATGTTATATATATATATATATATATATATATATATATATATATATATATATATATATATATATATATATATATATATATATATATATATATATATATATATATATATAACAATTTTTTGAGAATATATATATATATATATATATATATATATATATATATATATATATATATATATATATATATCATCCATAGAAAGGTGCTCGAGACCTATTCTGTGACCACGTGAAATTTTGAGGGTGTTCTCCTGGGTTACAGGAGCAGCCAATTAAAGGAGAACAATGACAGCATTTGCACAAAAACTGTTGCGGCAAAGTTATCGTCAATAAGACAGAGAAAATTATCAACCACACATTCGGTCAATATCATATCATCATCGTCGTTGATAGATAATATTCCAAACTTTTTCCACCAACCTACTTCGCCTCCCTAAAAAGGGGACGTCATAGAGCGATTTTCAAAGGATCTATTTTGGAATCCCTTTGGGGAGCTCGGTCCTTTTTGTATCCATAGAAGGGTTCAGCGGAAAACTGCTAGGCAACATGGCATTCTTCTTGGGTACTCCTAGGTTACAACAGGACCGGCCAACCAAATTCTGGCAACGCCAGTACGGGCATATCAACAGTTGTAACAATTTAGCATTTATAACGAAAAAAATTATACCAACAATTGGGATCGAACCAATGTCAGCTGCATCACCGTTAAAACACGTAAAGTACCGAGTTGCCAAAAGGGATTTTGAGGCACATCATTTGAATAAAGACCGTTCATAGATAATTTCTGTACTGAGGAGGTGAATTGGTACAGTACAAAATACATTGTTCAATGTTTAGCTACGCTGCTGACATTAGTTTCATCCCAGATTTAGGGGAAAAATTATATATATATATATATATATATATATATTTTTATTTCATATACGCTATATATATATATATATATAGATATATATATATATATATATATATATATATATATATATATATATATATATATATATATATATATATATCGAACATTAGAGTTTAAATAAATAATTGCAAAGTGAAACGGAGGATTGAAACTAATTGGAATGCCTCATGTAGGGCGATGGCAAGTCACTGAAATATTTCGGGTACTTGCAATATAGATTTCATTTTAAGTAGTATTTAATAGCAAAAGGATGAGCTTTAAAGAACGACTAAATCGGGTACCTACAAATTTTAAATAATATAGAAAGCTAGTTAATTAATTCACTAATTACAGGTATTTTTTTCTTGTAAATATTGCAAAATTTATTATATAAATGAATATTTTTTTATTCTTGTTTGTTTTGTAAAATACATTATTGTTTATCATTTAATTACAGAACCAGATGTTCAGTTATGGCAAACGTACGTTCAAATAAAATGTCATCATTTTAAATGTCCGTGTGTGATTACCTTCTTTAGCTTCATTACAAGGAAACATTTAACAATATATATATATATATATATATATATATATATATATATATATATATATATATATATATATATATATATATATATATATATATATATATAAATAATATATATATATATATATATATATATTTATATTTTTATTGATATAGAAATATATATAAATATATATGCTAACTATACTGACAATTGTGAAGCTGTAAAACCAGCCAGCCAATAGCAATAACAGTAGCAACTGTGTGTATATATCATATACATAACAACAATATGTATATGAATAATATATATGAATATGGCAACCAATATAGCCCACTAACTTCCAGCTAACCAGCAACCAGCCCAACAATAACATGTATGTGTATAGCAGTAACTGCTCTGCTATATGTATGTATATAATATGATTATAATATATGATTGTATATAATAATAATAATAACTCGAAATTTGGAAGGAAGTAAAAATAATATGTATAATTTATATAATTTATATATATTTAATAAGGTGTTAAAATTTATATTGCTATAATAATATATAACAGCCAACAACCCTTAATATAATAATATATGTAATAATAATTAGTCATTCAAATAACTTATCCGAATTTAAATACAAACTTATTTCCTTTTGGCGAAGTACCTTTTCAGTAGATAAAAAAGAAGAAAAAGTGCAACAAAGTTGATGAAAACGACATTTGAATTTCTTTTGAACCTCGAAATGAACTTTAAATAGAATTGAATCTCATTATTTTTTTGTCTCTCCTTTAAACGATTTCAATTAACCTTTATTTATATTTCTTCTTAAAAGTTTTGAAATTTTACTTTCCTTAAAACATGAAAACCAAAAAAAACGAAGGTTTTTTATTCTATATATTCTGGCACGACAAACTAGCTTTACCCCTTCTCTATTACCAATGATTTGTTTTGTATTTTTTTAAATTGATTAAAGTAATATTTGACCCTAATTTAAATTACACTTTCCCTGTCGGTTCAATTTAATTTAAAAAAAAAAAATCTAAAAAAAAATCTAAAAAAAACGGCCTTTAAAATCGACCTTATGTTAATGATCCCTCTGCAAGGATTTTAAATGATAATTGTAGGAGGCGACGCATAAATTACTTTTATTTAAACCTTCCTTTATATATTTTTTCTAATTCTTTTTTTTGAATGGGTTCAAGGACAAAGAGATGAAAATAGGATTTAAGAAACAATAGAAGCACGAAAGAATATGATGTCAAATTAAAAAGTTACTCATTTAGAACAAAACTATTTTTCTATCTATTCACTGTGAACTGCATAAAAGTCTTGTTAAAATATCCTTTCATGTTGTATATATATATATATATATATATATATATATATATATATAATCACCTCTATATATATATATATATATATATATATATATATATATATATATATATATATATATATATATATATATAAACATACACAACATATATATATATGTATATATATATATATATATATATATATATATATATATTATATATATATATATATATATAATAACTACTCTTTAACTATATATATATATATATATATATATATATATATATATATATATATATATATATATATATATATATATATATATATATATATATATATATATATATATATATATATATATATATATTACAGATAACACCACCACTCACGGGCAGAGCCCTAATCTAGGAGGGGTGTACTCAATTAACTTTGAGAGCAGGACTTAGAAGCCAAACCCAAGGAGAATAGCTCACATTCTCCCACCCGATCAGTTGCGAACCTGGGACCCTCACTTTGTTTGGCGAGTGCTCTACCACTGAGCTACCGGGGGCTTTTTATATAAATAAATAATAATAAAAAAATATATATATATATATCCATATATAAATACATGCATAAATACACACGCACATACGCATACATACACTCATATGCATACTATTATTATCATCATTAATATTATTTTTAAATTGCTAAACACCATATTTCACTAATAATCACCAGTAATTACTATATTTTAATGTTAATATTATTATTATGATGCACTGCACTATGATAATATATATATATATATATATATATATATATATATATATATATATATATATATAATAAATATATATAACTATATATATATATATATATATATATATATATATATATATATATCTTATATATATATATATATATATATATATATATTCAAAGTATTGTTATTTATTTATTTGTTTTTTTATTTATTTATTTATTTATTTATTTGTTTATTTATTTATTTATTTATTTATATATATATATTTATATATATATATATATATATATATATATATATAACTATATATATATATATATATATATACTCAACGCTCTTTCTTCTCCCGCTATATTAGAGATGTATGTGACATCCGCAATCCGCATCCGCAGACATCACATTAAAATTAACATCCGCATACTGAAACGAAATCTCTGTGAATATCCGAATACACAAATTCATTCCATAATTTAAGCTAGATGATCCTGCACATTTATTTTCAACATTCTTTAAATCAGTAGGTTTAATTTGTGAAAATTGATACGTTTGCGGCGTTTCCTCTTTCAGTTTTTTACTAGGTCCTGCTGCTATATATATATATATATATATATATATATATATATATATATATATATATATATAGCTATACTCTCTTTCTCTATATATATACTATATACTGCTGCTGTATACAGTTTCCATATACTTTGATAAAATAGTTTTTTTTTTTAATTTTTATCTTTAATTT